>APFE030098381.1:208781-242371 GCA_000404065.3 Pinus taeda
AAAGAATCACAAAAGGAATCAAAGGAAGGGACTTGTAGTCTTGTCCTTGAGAAATGAAGGCTTCTCTTGTAGAATGGAAGGTGGAAACAAACACAAAGTAGGCTGGTCCCAACTTAGTAAGAATGGAATAGATAAGGTTACTATCTTCTTTCTTAACCTTAGCACCTTCCAAGAGAACTCTAAGGGTCTTGAACTTGGACAAAAAAACTTCAATGCAAGAAAAATTATTGGGGTCCAATGTAAGCAACTCATTTTCGAGTTGATGGGATCTAAGTTCATTTTTTATTCCAAAAACTTTAGTAATCTGTTTCATTGCTTCATCAGGAGTATCAAGTTCTGCAATATGGAATCTAAGATCTCGAGAAATAGACATCCCTATCAACCCACGTGCTTGATCTTGCCTATTTTCCCATTTAGCTGCCTTATCTTCATCTTCCGGTTTGGTTTCTTGGCCTGTGGCTATTCTGTAAAGACCTTTAATTCTAAGTAAATCCACAATGTAGGACCACCATTGGAAGTAGTTGGTGCTATCAAGAATAACTTGGCATGGACTTTCCATTTTAACAAAAACTGAAGCTATATATGCTGAAACTAAGTGTTCCAATGGAAAGATCTCAAAAAATTAGGCTGGTTCAAAAAAATGGCTCTAAAAACGGCTTCGGGATGAAGAAGTTATGGCTTTTTGAAGAAAAGTTGATGAAGATGCCGACGAAGTGTGGGAATGTGCGGAAATGAATGATAATGTTAAAAAAAAATCCGCCCCCTTTCTAAACTTAATCTAATTAGCTCAACAAAAAGGAGACTTGAACTCAAGACCTCTACTCTCATAAATTAGCTTTGGACCAAGTGAGCTAAACTAAAAGTTTGGTAATTTTTGGAAAAGAGGAAGGGGGGTTTTATTTGTTTTTGTTTTTTGTTTTTTTTTTTAAGTCACTGAAGCTTTGGGTTGCGTGCTTGCTTGAGAAAGCTATTTTTCCCTACAAAACAAAAAACACAAAACCCAACACGAACATACAAAAAAAACAAACCTTACGGCTTGAAGTTAGCTTTACCCGGAAACTAAATATTTTCCGAGATCACACTAAGGCGCAGCGGAAAAGAGCATACACATGAGAATAATCCTTCCTCTCTATTTTTGATTTTCCCAGATTGTACAAAGTTGCAGGGCAAAGAGCATACACAGAAATGAAAGGTATAGATCCAGTAATAAAAAAAAAGAAGCTAAATAAACTGAAATAATAAACAGAGAGAAAATAACTAGAAACTGCAAATAAACACTGTATACCTCCAGATCTTAAAAATGACGTAGCTAGGGCTACCAGAAACCTTTTCGCATGAAACAAAAGGGGTTCTTCACTGGAACAGATGCTCCTAACACAATAGAGCAGTCCTCTCGGCCCAAAAGTTGTCAGAAACAGTAGATCTAGGAAAGGCAGTCAGATGCAGTTCTACCGGCTTCAGATTTGGATCACCAACGGACGCGGCCCTCAAATAGCTCTGATACCATGTAGGAATTTACAGGGTAAGTTCCTCAGACAGAACAGCGAAGGACACCGCTCACAAATAGATCACAGATCAATACACCAGTATTTTTGACGTGGTTAAAACCCTCAAAGAGGGAAACAGTCCACGGCCTGAGCCAACGCGGCCACTTCAGGCAATTTATTAATAAAAGAATGAAATTTTACATAAGCTTCTCTCATGAATAGTTAACCTACAAATGACCCTCCATGCTCTTTAAATAGAGATCATGGACCAATCGGGTGTTAAGCCACGGATCAAGTGTCGGTAATACCGAGGACAGAATGAACCGTCGGATCACTATATGTCATGACCGTCGGATTGTAAGTTACAAAAGTACATAGTAAAGAAACACACTTTACCTAACTCTACACTAGACCAAGTTATAATTAACTATTTCCTATGTGTCGGAATATCCTAACAGAATTATTATTATATTCACAAAAGAAGCGCTTTATTACTTTTAGGCTTAAAACATATGGAAACTTAAATCGAGGAAAGTTTATTCGCAACTTAACATAAGGGGACATGTTACAATGTTATGATAAAATTCTTCCAATAATAGTTTTTAAACGAAAGATAATGGCTAGTTTATTTGCGAATATGTCTTGTGGCCTAAGCTCCGATATAAAGGTTCCAATAAGGGAGATTTCTTATTTAGTCAAGTTTTTTGGAAATATGAAACTAATATTATCTAATTTTATTGAAACTTAAAGGATTTTATCCTAAATTTAAAAGGGTTCACATTATTTATTAGTTTTACTATTGACCTTAATGGGGAGTTTGTTGAGTAGTACAACAATTGGCGACATACTAGGCGAAACAGTTATCTCTGTTAAAAATAAATGAAGTTTTAAACTATTAAAGAAAAGACTTAGAAAGATAAAAATACTTGAAGTTTTGATTGATAAAGGTTACTCTAAATAAAATAACACATCATTTTGTGAATTATCCCATAGCATGTTTATTGATGAAAATCTTTATTACCCCTGTTGGTCATTTAATCAATTATAAAGATAAAGTCAAGAACTATAGAAGCTTAGATTTTAAGATAGACATATTTTTCACTGGTAGAGCCACTACTACTAGAAGGCATCCATAGCCTCGACGGGGTTACCATTTAACCAAAGATATAACAATATCCCATCCACTTATAGTAATATTCTTAGAGGTATTTGATATTTTCTTTTAGAATTTTGTTTTTTTAGCTTACTTGAAAGCCAGTATCCTGCCTTGGTAACCAGATGATGGAAATGTCATTCACAAGTTATAACTATATTCAACAAGCTAGCTCATGATGAGACTTCTTGTCTTATATTTATATAATCGAAAGTCATTATCTTGGTTTGGTGACCATTGTTGATAATGTCAATATCATTGGTTTCCCATGATCATGGTAAGTCGACTCATGTTGACACCTCTTATCTTTCAAGTTTTATATATTTTTGAATTACACTCTAAAAATATTAAAATTAGTGGATGGGGAGGTATATTCACTCCTTAAGAGTAATGGATGTCAATTGAAGCCAAAAGATGCTAAAAGTTCAAAATAGCCTTTACTATTTAAAGAAAACTGTTTCAGGACCAATCATAGGATAACTAGACTTTATAAAGTTTTCAAGTTATGAAACATTTATAATTTAATGGATATAAAGGTTTCAAATCTTTGTAATAAATGCAATACTAAACTTCTATGTTATAATTAGTTTTCTAAGGTCTCTTCTTTCATTATTCAAATTTAATGTAAATAATGAGAGACTCCAATGTGAAGGCAAAGGTGTATTACCTAACATTACCAAAGATATTTTTTCAAAATTAGCCCATTAACGGGAAGAGTATCCCTCTTTCCCTGTAAATCTTGGAGGATAAAGGTTGATGGGCCTAGTTTTTAAAAGATTTTAAATAGGTCTAGCCATGATTTTTGGAATTTTGTACGTCTTCCTTTCTCTTTGTGGGCTTTGTCCCATTTTAGAACTAGATCACCAACTTCAAAAAAATTGTTGTCAACTGAACTTGCATCAAATGAAGATTTAACCAATTGTTGATGATGAGCATGGACTTGTCTAACTTTATCTCTTTCTTCTTGTAGCTTAAGAATTTGGGACATTCTTAATTTTAAAGAAGAAAAAGGGTTTTCTTCAATGGATTGTACTAGGGCTAGTAATGGAATAACAAGATTAGGAGGTAGAATAACTTATTTTCCATACACTAATTGAAAAGGAGAAGTGACTATAGAGACCTTTTGTATTATTATGTCAATCTATAAAGCAAAAACTAGAGTTGTTTGTCAATTTATTTTATTTTGGTAAACTGTTCTTTTGATTATTCTAATGAGATTTTTATTAGTAGACTCTGCTAAGCCGTTTCCTTGAGGGTAGTAATTTGCAGAATACTTAAGTTTAAAACCTCTTTTAAGAGAAAATTCAGTAATGGTATTTCCTAAAAAATAAGATGCATTATCAAAAATAAGGGCATGAGGAAGACCAAACATGGTAACAATAAATTGATCAAAAAATTCAATAATGTTTTCAGAGTTGGCCACCTTTAGGGGTATTTATTCTACTCATTTGGTGAAATAGTTTGTAGTAGTCAAGATGTATTTATGTTTCTTGGAAGAGTTAGGAACAATCTCACCTATTATATCAAGTCCCCATTGTTCGAATGCTTGCTCAATGTTAACTGGTTGTAAAGGTAAGGTTCGTTTCTTTTATCTTCCTGAAGCAGTCTGGAAGACTTTACATTTTCTGAGATAGGCATGAGTTTCCCTTTAAAAAGTCGACCAATAGTATCCAACATGCATAATTTTATTAGTGGTGTCTCCACCATAGTGTCCACCAACTGGTCCATCATGTAGCTCCTACAAGACCCTTTCAACTTCAGAATTTTCTAGACATCTTAACAAAACAAAATCATAATTTATTTAAATAAGACATCATTGACAAGTTGATATTGATTAGTTTTAATTCTAAGAGATCTTTTCTTCTTATAATTGAGTTCCAACGGAGCATAACCATTTTTAAAATAAAAAAATAGATCAACATATTGAGATTTAGTGTCGATGGGACATACCTCTATGATTTGAACATTATTACCAAAGTATTCATCAGTTGAATTGTCATAAGCTCAAGTTATCAATCTGAAAAAACCTTGACCTCTTACTATTTTCGCTGGTTTGATATCTAGGTCATATTATTGATGTGTGATAACCCAATTTTCTCTTTTCTATCCTAATTTTGTCTAGATAAGCAATTGCCTAACTATAGGGAAAGGAACAATGACTTTTGTATGTGTTTTCACGAGGAAAGTCTTGAAATGATTTATGGACATAAAGACTGCACAGGCTTGCTTCTCAACCCTTGAATAATTTAGCTCAGCTCCTTGTAAATTGGAAGTAAAGAAGTAAATTGGAGCTTCAATTTGTTGTTCATTTGGTTGAGTCCAAACTATTGCATAGGATTGTTTGGAAGAAAAAGTATAAAGAATGAATTGTTTGGAAAAAATAGGGGTTGATAATGAAGGGGCATCAATGATTGCATGTTTTATTGACTCAGATGATTTTCATTCGATCAGCCCCCATTTGAAAATTGACTTCTTCTTAATCATAGCCTATGAGGGAAGTTGTTATCGAGAAAACTAGTGTCCATTCAAAGCTGCTAGTCCCACTAAGACGAGTAGCTATCTTAGAAACAAACAAACTAAAGTTACTTGTGTTTTCCTTTATGAGAAGTAGATGAGAGAGAAACAGAGAGTACCAACCTTAGTCTTTCGCTTGGCTCCTTGCTTGTTTCCTCTCCCCTTTGACAGATCTTTGCTGCTCCTTCCTCACTTGTCCCACTTCAAAGAACACCTGTAGAGTCAAAGAAGCATAATACCATCAAAGCATAGAGATCTACAATCATAAACAATATAGGATTAGATATATATTGACCATACAAATGCATATATCAATTCAATATTCAAAGACATACAAGAATATGGAGGAAAACTCAGATAGCTTTATTGATAGAAGTAGTAGAAGAGAGGATTACAACCCATTGATCTGACCTAGTGCCATCCTCCCAGCATGAAAGCCCTTCTTCACCTCATGAAAAGCTAGATCACCTAACATTATGATGTTCCACAAAGAAACCAACAACACTTCCTTACAAGATGAAAAATTCCAGCCTCTGGATCTCTAGGATGAGGGTTCCATATATAGATGTTTGTAGGTGGGTGAGTCAACTTTTTTGTTTTTTATTAGTGTCATTTCTCTGATAGTTCCCAATTCCACTTGGAGATTTCATGATCTCTTACTCATCCCTGGGCGAATTCAGAGAGGCAAGTGTCACAGGAGAAGTTTCTGGAAGATTCCATGATCATCCACCTTGCAAACTGTCTCTACCATTTGTCTACTCTCGCCCATCGCACCCCATAGAAGGGATTTTCAGTATGCATTGCACCCCCCGTGTTCATTAGGTGGGATGCATCACACTTTGACCATGGAGCACGTGAGATGGTCCAGTTTTGACCAATTCTGAGCAGTTTTTCATGGAGAACTTTTGGGAGATGATGTAATCAGCTGACCTTATTCCTTTAGGGTATGAAACAACACTTTTAGGGACTTAGAATCCCTTGGTTTATGGACATAAAATATTGGGGTTGCAGTGCCCAAATATGTCTATAACAGTTGCCCCTTAAAGCATGAGGTCGTAAATCTTTTGATGTCAAGTGAAATGCTTTATCATGAGGATCCGAGATTTTTTGAACTGGAAGGTGACCTGTGATAAGATACAATACAATACATTATCTTCATAATATTTTCATGATCTAACTGAGGCGGGCATTCCCATGCTCAGCTTTATAAATTCATTTTCATGTACATTGACAGACAACCGTCTATGTGGCAGACTGATGATTCTGGTAGAGCCATCATCCTTTGGCTTGGATGATTATTTATGCAACTATGATGTACATTTGAAGTCTTTATTTTCCTGAATATATCGCAACCCAGATGGATGAAACTAGATCCAGGCTCTTCAAACTCGTTCAATCTTCACCTGAAGTACAAGTCGATCCATGTGAAAAGATGTTCTGATGTCGAACATGGAAAGACATCGCCTGATTACCAGCCAATGATGTAAGCTATTAATAGGTGTGAAAGGAATCACCTATAATGATAATTACCCTCAAGGTACTGTAGTACAATTCACATGGTGCGAATACATGATTCAATGTCGAACACCACGCAAAATATTTCAGTCGAAGGCCATTGATGTAAACCTGTCGCCGAAAGTGAGAAACTTGTCATTGAGGCATGCAAGCTTCAAAGTACTGAAAGGGTTGTTTCTAAGTCAACTTCTTGGATAATGAGTTGATGTCGACAAGAAGTGACCCGTCATAGGAGGGCCTTAATGAATCCTACATCTACACCACGAAAAGAAGCAAATGATTTTGTGGAGATGAAAATGATCTGATGATACAAGGTTCAGGGTGGCGGTCATGAAAGAATGAAGGGTGAAGGTATTGTAGCAAATGAGACACAAGCTGGGTTGGTGAATTCTCTGAGCAACTTCTCTTGGACATATCGGCAACACTGAAATGGATTGGTAGCGTTAACCCCAAAAATGGATGGTATGGTGGACCAATGGTGATATGACTGGTGAACGGAATAACCCAACCTGACTCAATCATGATGATGGAGTGAAAGTGTCATGTTCAAGAGCGACCTGCTACCAATAAAGTTTCTTCAAGTTTTCTTCCCAATTTTTCCCAATCATTTCTAACCAATACCTCTTTATTTTTGTCAAGCTTGAGAAGGATAACATATGCTTGTTCTATAATTTGCCCTTTGGGCAAACCCGTCACTATGTTTTAACGAGCCTAGCGACAATGAAACCCGTTCTTGTCTGCATGGACAAGTTTGTCGCTATTGTTTTAACGAGTTTAATGACAAAGAAAAGTCGGCCCTTTTCAATGTTAGAGATTCTGAAAAGAGTCAAAAAGGAAACTCCAGTAATCCTTTTTCGTAATATAATCCCTTAAGTCTGAAAAAGTATAAAATAATATGAAAGGGATGACTTTTCGATAGTTTTAACGAGCCGGACAAGACAAGCGCTCGATCTTTTTGTGCAATGATCCCTCACATCCAAAAAGATTAAAATCTAGAGGAGGGATGGCACTTCCGATCACTTTAACGAGCTAGAGAGGCCAATTGCTCGGAAATCTTTTCATATTTCACGAGTCAGATGAAAAGAGCTTAAAGGAGACTCATTTTTTGAGGAACGAGTGATGTTTTTGGATAGCAGCTGGTTCTAGGTAAGGTTTGGAACTTTTCAATCACGACAGTGTAAAGAAGGTGGCTAATAGGATCACTCGTCACAACTGTTCCTCAAAAGGGGTAAACAATCAAATGGAGTCGTATGATTAGCTAGAAAGAGTGGAGGTGATCGTAAGAACATGACCAAGGCTCAAAAGCTGATAATTATGCGATCGCAATGGTTATTTACCAGAGGTGGGCTCATTTTTTAATGAGCTTAAACTCTGGTGGAACATATGCTCATTTCTAGGTTTATTTTTTAATGAGCTTGAACTTCGCGTAAAACTGCTCATGATAATAGTCAAAGATGTTTGATTCACCATTAACACTATGTTCTCTTGGCGTTCGTACTACCTGTTCAATTGCTCCATCAAACTGATTAGAAATGTACATACATGCTTGAAAAAATGAGTTAAAAACTAATACCTTACTTGAATTACATGAGTAATAACATAAAAGTAGTTTTTACCTCTCATTTTACCATTTCATTCAAATTTGGGATTGTTGGAGCCCTGGAGGTGTATTTCCCTCTCAATTTTCATCAGATGATTCCAAGGGATTTTGTGGATGATTTTCGGCATTGTCTGGCATGTTTTCCTGCTTTTCTGAGCCTCTATGGTTTGAATATTTCGTTCTCTCCCCATCGCACCTAGTATACATCGAAAGGTGTGATGCATACTGGGCTGGCCATTAGCCAGTCAGTATGCATCTCACCCAGTACACAGCTAGGGTGTGATGGGCGCAAGGAGGAAAATTGTTTCACTGATTTTTTATGGAAATTTTCCCTGTTTTTTGCCAAATCAGGATCCTAATTCTTCTCTTGTTTGTTTTTCAGAGATTCATCGAAGCAAGATCGTCATTACATGGCATGAACATGAGCATGAAGAAGAGGACATGGTTGCCTTACATGATCCAGGTACGGTAACTGCATTGCAGAACTGTGGCTTGCTCAAGTTCTTCCGCATATCTAGCATGAGGCAATAAATCAACTTGTTGCAATATTTCCTCCATGCATGGGATCCTACCAACCAAGTGTTCCAAATTAGAGTTAAATCCATCCCTTTGACTGTTGAGGATATCTACTTCTTGACCGGTTTATCGAGGCGTGGTGCTCCTCTCTCACTATCAGGTTCCACCTGTGGGGGCAAATCTGTGAGGGATTATATTCGCCAATACTGTCGAGATGGATCTCAGCCGAGTAGGGACAACAAGATCAGTATTAGAGATGTCACTGACTGGTCCTTGAGGACTATATTATTTACCTTTGTTAGATTGGATGGTAGTGTGGCTCTTCACTTGGCCAACAGGTCCCATATGTAGTATGCCTTGGAATGCCTTGAACCAAAGGTATTCAACTGGTGTGATGCAGTACTTCCGGTGATAAAAGAACAGCTTACCAAGGTGAAAAATGGAAGATCGAAGAACTTTGGTTATGGTTCTATTCTGACCACTTTTGCTTTGGAGAAGATCACACTGATGCAGCCATAGTACATTTCACTCAGTCTACCACCATCGACTGAGCCATGGATGTAGAGACGGGTTGACCTTATGGCCAGACATGCTGGTCAATCGCAGGTTTCATTCTTTGATGCCTTTTTCGAGTGGTTCAACCATCAGTAGATGGTTTATGCCGAGTATCCATATGTCAGGATGGATTTCCGGGGTGACCCAAATTTAGTGTTGCCGGCCGGCGAGCAATAGGGTGTCATAGGTAAAAATATTTGACCATGTCTTTGTTTATTACTTTTATAATGTTCTTTTTCTTTTTAAATGTTTATCAAGACTAGTCAAAACTCATGTGTTCATGCAAATATTGGACCAATGCAACTAGCAGTGTGCCCGAGGGTAGCAGCTGTTGTTCTAGCAGGAGAGGTTGTAGGGAGGGCTGTCATTTGCGATCTGGATGTAGCCAAGACCCTTGCAGTATTGCAAGATCAGATTGAGGGCCTTACCCTCGGTATTTTGGATGTGAGGACCGATGAGTTACCTCTGAGATTACAATGCCATACCACTGGCATACCGAGCCGATGGACTAGGCTCTTACACGTGATTGCACAGGAGGTGACTTGTTATCACTAGCACCATTAGTCTAGGGTGCTTCCTTGCATTTTTGAGTTTTTGGGTCATATGACCGATTTTTCCCTAGACACAAAACAGTATGTGAAGAACTATAAACAGTTATATATATTTTTGATTTTCAGAGCTTTATTTTGGTTAAGTTATATGATCCTGATGCAAATATTGATGAGATGCTTTTCTTTTATAAATGTTGCAAATGTCTATCTAACATATAATTTGCTAATGAGTCGGTTAATGTGTTTAAGTTTCTAGAAATGTGCTGATATTGAATAGAATCAAACTGCCTTTCCAAAATCTTGACCCTTAGGAACATACGATAGATAGCTGGATTCCGAAATGGAATAGATGCTGGTAAGTTGTAGAATGACAAGTTGTGAGTCTAGCCTGACGACAAGTCGACGTATGCCATGCATGATGGCATCAGAGAGGAGCTCTATCAACGTGCTATATTCAGCAATGTTGTTCGTTGACCGACCAATACATACCCCTCTGAAACTCACTAACTCGCCGCTTGGATCAAAGATGGCCCAGGCTGCAGAAGATAGGTTCTGCGTACTACGACTCGCTCCGTCGGCGTATCCAACAAATGATTCCAATAGGTTCGACATATGAAAAAAATGGAAAAGTGGATTACCTAACCAAAATGATCACTCTTAACGAAAACAAAAATGTAACAAAATCATATGAAGAGATTACTACGCTTAGTCAAGCATAGTAACACTTAAGGTACAACCCGTTTCAGGGTTGCGACAATGGAATCCCATCATAATCTACTAGCTCGTAGGCCCCTATTGCTAATACATGCTTAACAATATAGGGACCCATACACAAAGACTGGAACTTACCTACTCCCAATTTATCAGATTCTTGATTGTAAAGTAAGACCAGGTCACCTTCTGAGAAGACACGGGGTTTGACATTCTTGTCAAATTGCGCCTTGACTCATTTTTTATGTGCTTCATTAGCCAAGGTGGTGTCACAATGGGTTTCATCCAGTTGTATTAATTCCAAGAAACGAGCCTCTTACTTTGAAGTTCCGAGGAGAAAGTCGACTGCAAGCTTAAGAGATGAAATTTTGCAGTGAACTGGTAAGATTGCTTCTAGACCACACACCAGCTGAAAGGGTGTAAATCCGATTGCATTTCTTACCGATGTCCGGTATGCCCACAAGGTGGAGTACAAGATTAGGTGCCAACTCCGTTTATGGACTCCAATCATCCTTTGCAGCATGCGCTTCAAGACTTTGTTGATCACCTCAACTTGCCCGTTACCTTGCGTATAATATGGAGTAGAGATGTCGTGGGACAGTCCTAATTTGGTAGCCAATTCAACCATCATGTGATTGCGGAAATGTGATCCATGATCTGTTACTATAGCTTGTGGAACCCTGAATCTGGAGACTACATGATTGAAAAAGAAAAGAGCAATCGTTTCACCATTGTTGTTCAATGTAGGCATCACCTCAGCCCATTTCGTAAAATAGTCAACTGCGACTATGATGTACCCATGCCCCCTAGCTGAGGTGGGGTTACATGTCATGAAATCTATGCCCCATTTGGCGAATGGCCCAACAAAAACTACTGGATGTAGAGGTGCGGGTGGTATTCTGGTTTTGTGGTCAAAGATTTGACAAGCATGGCAACTTCTGAGTATGGTTATGCAATCTTTGAACATTGTTGGCTAGAAGTAACCTGCTTTTGTGCCATAGCGTAACCAGATTGATGCCCCCCACACGCGCTTGAATGACAGTCATTCAGGACTTTTTCGGCCTCCTCATGGGTGAGGCACCTTCGCATCACTGTATCGATACCATGACAGTAAAGTGTATCACCGATGATCGTGTAGTCTTTTGCTTGGTATCGAGTACGTCGTTGTTCTAAGTGAGAGGTATTAGGCCTATATGTTTGGGTTTGGAGATAGATGATTATATCTCCATACCACGGATCGCTCGATGATATCATAAACAAAGATTCATCCACAATTGATGCTTTGGATGTTAAATCGTTGGACGACGATGGGAAGTCGCATAGTAACTCTGCGAAAACCAAAGATTTCTTTGATTTGGATTTTATGAATTCTAGATCAAACTCTTGCAAAATAGCTATCCATTTTGAATATTTTCCCCCAAGCAACTGACGTGACAGAATGCAAGTCATTGGGTTGCATTCTGACAAAATGGTAGTTTTGCGAAAGAGGATATGGTGTTGAAATCTTTGTGCTGCTTGAACAGCTGCAAGAGGAGCTTTTCAACATAGGAGCACTTGCTTTCTGTATCATTTAAGTTTTGACTTAAATAATAGACGGGATGTTCAATTCCATTCTCTTCTTGAACTAAAACCATTGCGATGGTTGTATTTGCTGCAGCTAGATACAGGTTAAAGTCTTTTTGATAGTCAAGAGCATACATTAATGATGTTTTTATTAGGGACTCCTTTAGAGCATCAAAGGAAGCTTGCACCACCTGATCCCAGTTGAAGGGCACTTCTTTTTTCAAAAGACGCATATAACCTTTAGCAAGTTCAGCATAATTTGGAATGAACTTCCTTAGAAAGTTTGCTTTCCCTTGGAGTTTCTGAATCTGAAGCAAATTTGAAGGTGGAGGCAGATCGATGATTTCTTGAACCTTACATGGGTCGAGTCAAATCCCGTCCTTTTGAAACCACAAATCCAAGTAAACGACCAGAACCGACACAAAACACGCACTTGTGTGGATTGAGTCGCATCGTGTAGTGTTGGCAACATAGAAATATCACTCTCAAATGCTACGGATGATCGGTCCGCCTTCGTGAATGAGCTGGAAGATCATCGAGATATGGTTGAACGATGTTCTTGATATCATGGAAGGCATAATTCATTTCCCTCTTAAAGGTTGCCCCTACGTTCTTTAAACCTAAAGGTAGCTTACAATACGCGAATGTGCCCCACAGATAAATAAATGCATTCTTCGACTGGTCCTGTGGGTGGATATTTATTTGATTATACCCAGAAAATCGATCCATAAATGAAAATATTTCACATCTGGTGCATTCATCAATTATCTGGTCGATGAAGGGTGTAGGGTAGTTGTCCTTTGGACAAGCTTGATTTACATCCCTATAATCGACGCACACTCTAATTTTTCCTTGCTTTTTTGTCACAGGAACAATATTCGATACCCAATCAGTTAGAGGAACCGGGTAAATGAAACCAACATGTAAAAGTTTTTCAACTTCTGCCTTAATGGCAAGCACTTTCTTCGAGTGCACCTGTCGAAGCCATTGTCGTAATGGTTTTACATCTGGATACATCTTAATTTCATGTTCAACTATGCTCGAATCAATGCCTGGAATTTCTTCATATGACCATGAAAGACATCTCTGAACTCGCGAAAGAGAGAGTAATATACTTCCAGTTCTGATGAAGAACAAGATTTGCTGACATGAATATTCTCTACAACATCTAGTTTGGTCGAGATATTTATGGCGATAGTTTCTTCAATATTGGACAGGTTTCACTTGGAATCCACTGTATTTATAGTATTTGATAGGAAATCAAAAATTGAAGGATGATTAAGGTCACTGGAAGAATCTTCGTTGTAATCCTGAAGATGGGAACGATGGTGGAAATCTTCCCATGGTGCCTCTCCTATCATCATCGACTGAATGATTCGTTCATCTGTAGAATGTACATGTGACCAAGGATCTGAAGAGATACCATATTCCTTAGACCTATCTACCCAAACGCTCAGTGAGTGTTGCTTTGGGTTTGCCAACCAAGGCGAGAACATTGATTGCTACAATATTTCCATGGGGCTTGGAGGCAAAACCCGGTGATGATCCATGCTAATATCATGTTTAGAAATCCTCTAAATAGTAGATACCATATTATAGGTTCCCACCATGGCCACTTCGGCTAGATTATTTGGAGGTGGTAGGGCAAACGTACCCATCAACGTAGGGTCTTTTAGCAGGCCTACTCCGATATTTTGAAGCGATTGAGAGCTTCTGTGGATCATCAGAATGCTTCTCGTAACTTTTGAACTATTGGGGAGAAAGGTTTGTTGGTCGAAGATTGTAATTCCTCCTTGAAAAGGAAATGCAATCTTTCTAAAGTATGTCGACACAATAGTAGCCATAGCATAAATCCAGGGCCTTCCCAGTAGGATGTTGTAATCGAGGTTTCCATCGATAACTTCAACATCAATTTCTATTGTTTTTCCCCCTAGTTCAACTTGCAAGTTACTTAAAATCTCGTATGGGGTGTATGTCTATCCATCGAATGCTTTTAACATCGTTGATGATTGCGACAAGGGTGGTGATCCTAATGTTTTCCAACAACTCATCGACATAATACATGTAGATTCCCCCTCATCAATAATTGTTCGATGAATAGTTTTGCTGAGGGCTTGAGCTGGTAACTGAGGTTCATATCCTTTACGATTAAAGGCCACGAGATTGGAATTTGCTGGGTCAATCCCACCTATTGCTGATAATAGAGCCTATTTTTGGGAGGGACAATTTTGTAGTACTTCAAGTGTCGACATAGCAGACAGCGATTGAGTCAGGTCCTCTACTATATTATAATTATGTGCTACTCTGGCACGAGGAATGTCGATTTGTGTACTACTCCCTCTAGCAGATTTATCATTAGCTCAGGAATGATGGGTGGCACAACTTTGGTCGAAGTTGTTGTCGAACTACTAGGTTGATCAGTACCCTTATTCTTTGACAGTTGTGGATTCTCGTAATCTTTATTCCTTGTTGATATCAAAGCATCATTTTGTTGTTTCGAAATGGACAACCTAAGCACTTGGGATGGGGAAGCATTATCGCTAACAACCATATTGGTTTCTAGGTTTGGAAACGGATCAGTCAATACCGTTGAGGTTTTTGAGTTTCTGAAGAACTTCTTAATCTTAGCTTTATGTGGACAATCTTTCGTCCAATGATCCTCATCGCATATAAAGCATGGATGACTAGGTTTCCTTTGTCCATAAGGGTTTATAGAAGATTTTTCAGGAGACGAATCTTGTTTCTTCTTTTTGTTTTCCCCTTTCTTCTTTCCCCCTGGTTGCTTCGGTTCTTTTCCCTTGTCAGTCGACACGGCATTAACCTTTGAGGCAAGAAGTTCTTCATTTGCATTTTGATCAGAAACTGAGCGGGCTTTCTTGGATGTAACCTTTGCGGTTTTTGTGCTTGTAGTGCCTATCACGCCATCGCTGGCATGAGAGTATTTTTTATTTAGGAGGAGGGGGAACGGAAAACTCTGGTCTAGGAGCATTATTGATTTTATCATAGAGCGTGCCAGACTGAGTATAGATCAAGTCTAGATATTGCACACGAGCAAAGACTTTCTCTTCAGTGACAACCCCCCCTTTAGCCACATCTTCTGTAATAGAAGGTAACAATGACTTAATAAACCATTCAGCTAGCAGTTGATCAGGAACAATGTTTTCACCATTCGATGATGATGCCGCCACTCATGAATATGATCAGATATGTGAGTGGTTGTCGTCTGCTTAAAATTGGTAAGAGGCTTCATTCATGTTCTGTACCTTATGGGTAACTGAAAATGGGTTAAAAAGGTGGTGGCAAGGGCACTGAAGTTATCGAATGAAACTCTAGGAAATTTGATGTACCATTTTGTGGCTGGACCAGTTAACGTTCGCTGAAAAAGGCGAAGCCTAATCGAATCATCATTGAGAGTGTTGGACGAACGCCACAAATGAAAGGTCATCACATGATTCAATGGATATTCACCTAGATTTCCATTGAATTTAGGAATATCTAACAGATGTTTATGAGGAATCGTTGGCCACAAGGGGCATAAGAAATTGGATCATTTGTTAGCTGATTCAGATCTGGTAATTCTAAAGTTGCTACGAAGGGCAACTGCTGATTTAGGTTTGGCGAAGCATACCCAAGATAAGATGGGATCACCTGAGCAGTGGGCCTTTTCATACTAGCATAATGTATCTAATGTTGATAACTTTGATAAGGTTGATGGGCATAACCATTATGATATGATTGATGGTGACCATTTTGAATATACGGCTGCCCATTACCCGCAAATCTTTGTTGCTCAGGTCCTCGGTAAGCTTGTTGGAATTGTGGTTGTTGATATTGTACCAGTCATGGTTGTGAAGCCATTTGTTGTTGTCCAATACTGGATGTTTGACCAAGATTAGGGGTGATAGTACCCATTTGAGCCTGATTCATTCCAATGAAGGAGCCACTAATCAGTGATTGTGGTTGTGTCGTGGAGACAACAGGCTATTGTATTACGACCTAAGAAACTTGAGGTTGGCATACAATAGGCAACGCTTGTACTTGCAACATTGTCACAATAGCCGGTGTAGTGGGGATATTCGACACAGGTAGACTTGGTTGCATTGAATATACAACTCTTGGTTGTTGAGGCAATATTGGCACCCAACCACTTGATGTAATTCCAGCTTGACCTGAATTCAGTTGTGAACTCTCATATGGTTGTTCTCCTGGAGGGAATAATGAAAGGGCATACTGCCCCCCATATGGCGGCAATCCAGTGCTCAAAGGAAAGATTGGCCTTTGGAGACCGGATTGCCCAAATTGATACTGTTGTGAAGGATCAATTTGTTGAGACTCAACATAAGAAATTCCAGATATTATTCTGGACGAACAAACGAGAACATACCATACTCTCAAAATAGTCCCTGGGTGGACTTCCTCTAGCAGTTGAGAGCTAGTTGGGACAGATGCTATACCAGCGAACATTGTCGTAGTGGCGGCAGGAGGTTCTACTACTGCTGTGTCGGACAACACAGTCCTAGATGTCGATGGTTGTCCAGACATATCGATTCTATCCAAAAGACTTCCTAGCGATTCTACAGGAACTTGCGATGAAGGGAGACTATCTTCTGAACTAGAAGGATATAGGTGGATCCCAGTTCCAAAATGTAATGGAGTACTGGATGGAAGATCCTCTGTAATTTCTTCTATAGAAATCAGTCCAGGCGGAAGAGGCAAACTGTCAGGGTCCGTAAAATATTTCTGGTGCCGAAGAAGGTATAGACTCTGCAACGATAGATGCCAGAGGGGTAACACCTTCTGAGGAATAGAAGTATTTACCATTACACTAGGATCAATTCTAATGTCCTCTTGTAACTGCGGAACTTCTTTTGTAGAGGCAAGGATACCAGAAATAGTTGTAGTAACTGGAGTCTCTAAGGATTTTGAAACACAAGTTTCAAACAAACTAGGAGACTTTGACCCAGTTAAACGATTTCACTTGGCCCGGAATGGTTTTGTTTCTAGATTCAAAGACAGCTGACTCGTTTGTCTCTTGGAACGATGGGGTTTTGATTGAATTTCTTCCACGATTGCGGATTACTTGATCAACTAAAAATAAAAAGTGGAAAATGTTATTCCGAATTAAATGATTTTTATGACGCTTTGACACAACCTGCTTTTTCAATTTTTAAGAGTCGATAAAAAGCTAAAGATGACTCTAGTCGCCTTTGATTTTTAATGAGCCTAAAGTGACAAGTGTTCAGATGGACCTTTTCTTCTAAGGAGTCTAAAAAGGAACGAAAGTGACTACTCTAGAAATCTAGATAGACGGATTACCAAACCAATCGCAAAACTGCAGAATACTTTTTACAGTATGACAGTCAATCTTCCCGAATGTTGTGTTCAGTGCATTGCGATTGATAGGGCGAAAAACACGACTTCCTAAGGATAAAGGATAAAGCCTATTGTGGTCTCCCAATATATACTCGACGGTACGTGGGAGCACAAGTCTGTACTGGCACTTGTCGTCTCAAAGAAGAGGAATCACCCAACCTACAATGAAAGCGATAGATACCAGGCTTTATGACATCGGAATACATCTCTAGCCTAGACTTCTAAATGTTGTGCATTAGGTTCCAAAGCGTTTTTATTTTCATTGAAATTTAATTTACAGTTGATCTTTCTTAAGAAGTTTGCCTTTAAGGTTCACCGCGTGATGTAGATATACAACTCCTAAATATGCAATCTAAGATGATAAACAAACGTTTACTTTCTCTTTTTGCAATGAAAATCCTAGCTCCTAAGGAAAGAGAAGCGAAATCCTTTCAACATAGAGCAGAGAGCACACACTAAAATGCATTGTCCTAAATCAATCTCCACAAGCAGTCTAAATGCAAATGCACATGCATGTATTTTTTTTCTTCTTTCTTAATGTGTGAATGACAAAAAGAATGCTAAGTACAAATTTGAATTATCTTTTCAAAGCGACAGTACTAACAATTTTCTTTTCAAAAGACGAAAGGAAGATAAGGACGACACTTTACGATTTTGAATACTGCTTTCGACACTTGAAATACTATTAATTCAAATCAAATACAAGAGTAACAGTGTAATCAAATACCAAAAAGAGGAGGATTCTTTTCTTTGACTGAAAACAACACTTGCGGCACTTTCAAATCAAAAGACAACAGTTCGATTAAGCTACTGTTTGTAAAGGAGAACTGTAAATGGCGAAAAATACATAAAAGAATTCACAATTCTTTGTACAATGGAGGTTGAATGATGCAAAGAAAGGGAGTTTCAATAGTGGCATACTGATCACAAAAAGCAAAACCCCCGAATAAAGCTGAAGAGAATGAAGAAAAACCAAAATTTGGAGGTAGAAACAGTCTTATCTGATCATCGCACCTGTAACACAGGGAAACAGGGATGCATCTCACCTACAGCACACGGGAGGTGTGATGCATCTAGACTGTCAAAAGGAGACAGTGTGATGGTCCAGGGATGAGACTTTAACTTAGTTTTTGGTCACATTTTGTAGCTTAGCTCAGGGATTTAGGCTGAGCTAATGATAGTCAGTAAATACAAAACATAGGGGCTGAACTAGTGAGGTTACTAGAGCCACCACCATGGCACTTATGATGTTTGTAAGTTAGATGTTTAATTCATAAACTAACCCAGAGATTAACTGAAGCATCGTTTATCTACTTTGCAGTTGCATAGCGAAAGCAGTTCGAAGGCTAGCTGGCATAACTTTAGGCTCCGTCTATAGTTTATAAAGTAAACAAACTAGGAACAAGAAAACAAGTTATTCGCTCCCCAGCGGAGTCACCATTTTGTTATTGGGAAAACTAGTGTCTTTTCAGAGCTGCTAGTCCGACTAATACGGGTAGCTATCTTAGAAACAAGCAAACTAAAGTTACTTGTGTTTTTCCTTATGAGAAGTAGATGAGAGAGAAGCAAAGATTACCAGCCTCAGTATTTCGCTTGGCTCCTTGCTTGTTTCCTCTCCCCTTTAACAGATCTTTGCTACTCCTTCCTCGCTTGTCCCACTTCAAAGAACACTTGTAGAGTCAAAGTATCATAATACCATCAAAGCATAGAGATCTACAATCATAAACAATATAGGATCAGATATATATTGACCATACAAATGCATATATCAATTCAAGATTCAAAGACATACAAGAATATGAAGGAAAACTCAAATAGCTTTATTGATAGAAGTAGTAGAAGAGAGGATTACAACCCATTGATCTGACCCAACACCATCCTCCCAGCATGAAATCCCTTCTTCACCTCATGAAAAGCTAGATCACCCAACACTATGATGTTCCACAAAGAAACCAATAGCACTTCCTTACAAGATGCAAAATTCCATCCTCTAGATCTCTAGGATGAGGGTTCCATATATAGATGTTTGCAGGTGGGTGAGTCAGCTTCTGGGTTTTTATTAGTGTCATTTCTCTAATAGTTCTCAATTCCACTTGGAGATTTCATGATCTCTTACTCATCCTTGGGCGAATTCAAAGAGGCAAGTGTCACAGGAGAAGTTTCTAGAAGATTCCATGATCATCCACCTTGAAAATTGTCTCTACCATTTGTCTACTCTCACCCATCACACCCCATAGAAGGGATTTTCAGTGTGCATCACACCCCCCATGTGCATTAGGTGGGATGCATCGAACTTTGACCATGGAGCAGGTGAGATGGTCCAGTTTTGACTAGTTCTAAGAAGTTTTTCATGGAGAACTTCTGGGAGAAGATGTAATCAGCTGACCTTGTTCCTTTAGGGTATGAAAAAACACTTTTAGGGACTTAGAAGCCCTTGGTTTATGGACATATAAGATTGGTGTTGCAGTTCCCAAGTATGTCTATAACAGAAGTACAATTTGAGAGAAGTCTAGAACAAATATTTTAATAAAATTAATCTGTCCAAGGAAGGATTGCATGCAAATTTTTGTTGTGTGGTAAGGGGATTTCAGATATTGCCTTGATTCTATCTGGATCTATGGAGATGCCTTCTTTAGAAATAATAAATCAAAGTAATTTTCCTTATTCAAGAGAAAAAAATGACTTTTTAGGATTTAGGGAGATTCTAAATTTTGTTCATCTTTCAATGATCAGTTTTAAATCATGTAAATGATTATCTCTTTGTTTGGAATAAATTGTAATGTCATCTAGATACACTACAACTGTGTTATTGATCAAACCTCTGAAAGCAATATCCATAGCTCTTTGCAAAGTGGATCTAGCATTAATTAGTCTTAAAAGCATTTTTTGGTAAGAATAGGTCCCCCACTTAGTTCTGAATGTGGTTTTCACTCTACCATCTCGACGTACAAGAATCTGATTTTAACCTAAAAAATTATCTAAGAAAGACATTAATTCAGAACCAACAACAGATTGTAAAAAATCTCCCATTGGAGGTAAAGGAAAATTATCCTTTTTCACGGACTTTGTTTAAATTTCTAAAATCTATACAAATATGAATATCTCCATTTTTCTTTCTAACTGACACAAGGTTTGCGACCCAATTGGAATGTCTGACTAGAAAAATGATTTTAGCTTTAACAAGCTTATCCATTTCAGTTTTAATATGAGCTTCCAAGTTAGGGTGGGATTTTCCTAAGCTTTTGCTAAATTGGCTTGACATCTAGAAGAATAGGAATGGTGTGTTGAATGATGGATGTGTCATAGGTTTTCAGATCATCATAATTCCATGCAAATTTATCCTTGTACCTTTTCAACAAATGAATGAAAGAAAATCTTTCATCTAGTGGAAGTCCAAGGCCTAAATTGATGCTCTGAGGCTTATGACTGGATCCTAAGTTAACCAATTCAAATCTCAGAGTTGAACTTTGAAGCTTGAAATTAGTTACCTTTTTAAACCTATATTTTAGATCATATAAATCTTAAATATCATTTTTGGTATTCAACTGCGTTAAGTAAGTCATTCACGTATGACCATTTCCATGAGAGGTAGTCGTAACTGACTAATTTCTCATGATTTTTGAATAGTTCACTTAGCACTCATGGAATAGGAATGTGTCATAAGAATGGTGTGTTGAATGATGGATGTGTCATAGGTTTTCAGGTCATCATAATTCCATGTAAATGTATCCATGTATCTTTTCAACAAATGAGTGAAAGAAAATATTTCATCTAGTGAAAGTCCAAGGCCTAAATTGATGTTCTGAGGCTTATGAATAGATCCTAAGTTAACCAATTCAAATATCAGAGTTGAACTTTGAAGCTTGCAATTAGTTACCTTTTTGAACTTATCTTTTAGATCATATAAATCTTAGATATCATTTTTGGGATTCAACTACATTAAGTAAGTCATTCATGTATGACCATTTCCTCATTTGAAAGAAAATCTTTCATCTAGTGAAAGTCGAAGGCTTAACTTGATGTTTTGAGGTTTATGAACAGATCCTAAGTTAACCAATTCAAATATCAAAGTTGAACTTTGAAGATTGCAATTAGTTACCTTTTTGAACCTATCTTTCAGATAAAATAAATCTTAGATATCATTTTTGGGATTCAACTGCGTTAAGTAAGTCATTCACATATGACCATTTCCATGAGAGGTAGTCATAACTAACTAATTTCTCATGATTTTTGAATAGTTCACTTAGCACTCAATGCATCATGTGATGCTCATAGGGGTGAAGAAGTGTGATTGAAACTAGTGAAATGAATCACATAGCATCAATCATCACTTCCGGGGCTTGCACCTGGTAACCAGGACTTGCAAGGAGGTCACCCATCCCAGATCACCTCTCAGTCAAGCACACTTAACTGTGGAGTTTTCCCCACAATCAAGCCCACTTAGCTTGCTACCCCATTTGCAAAACCTTAGCAAGTATTGTGCCTCATGAACCATTAAAGTGGATATCCCTTCACTCTTTTTGAATTTAGGTATGGGAGTTTGTGTAGTGCATTATATTAGATATCATTTTTGGGATTCAACTGTGTTATGTAAGTCATTCACGTATGACCATTTCCGTGAGAAGTAGTCGTAACTGACTAATTTCTCATGATTTTTGAATAGTTCACTTAGCACTCATTGCATCGAGTGATGCTCACAGGGGTGAAGAAGTGAGATTAAAACTAGTGAAATGAATCACTACATGTTTAGGTAAAGAATTTTCCTCATAATATTTATTCAACTGCTTTGCATGCTCATCTTCATCAATAATCTGATCAAAGTAAGACCCCTCATATGTCATAAAACTTAAAATTTCATTGTCATCATTAAACACTTTCCAATTAGTAAGTTTGTCTGGAATGGAGGGGTGAAAGACTAATTCAATAGAAAATCTATTTGGAATGAAATATTTAGGTGGAATGAGTTTGGAAGTAACATTTGCTAGGAGGTCAACACTAGCATTTTGTATTCTTGGGTTAGGAGTTATGTTGAATGCACTGAAACGAGAAGTGAGGTCTTGGATCAAAGATTGATAATTCTTAATGTGACTAGAAACACAATGGATGTTTCTAACTTGTTTGATAACAATCTCTGAGTCACCAAAAACTTTAAGGTATTTGATATCAAGACTAATAGAGTTCTGTAAGCCATGTACCAATGCTTCATATTCAGAAATGTTACTCGTACAGTCAAACTATAATCTGCAAGCTAGTATATTTTTTTCTCCATAAGGATTAACCAAAATGCAATGAGCTCTTGCACCTTCATTAAATTTCGATCCATAAAAATAAAGAGTCCAAAACAAACTATCATGCTTATTTACAAGGTTTTCTACAATATTAATACACTTAGAAGAATATTTTTGGGAGAAATTTTCAATTTGAGATGAAATAGAGTCAACTAAAAAGAGAGATTTTTGTGCTTGAAATTTGCCAAAAAAAGACTCAAACAAGTAACTTCCAAGAATATTGTTTGTAAATACTACTAGTTCATTTTCTTCATCAAAATCAATCATTGAATGTTTCATGTGTTTTTCTCTATCAACACAAATTTTATTGGGTTTTCCATTGTAGGGAAGCCACATGTGTGACCAATCAGTTGCAAAGTAACCATGTATTTTTTAGACAAGTCTTTACTTAGAATAAGAACATAGAATTTAGGAACGTCTACAACTAATATATCTATTATTTGACAAACCTTTGAATTAGAAGCTAATATTATTAGAACATAATTCATTTCTCCCAGAACTTTGACTTTTGTGCGATCTAATTGAACAATTGAACAACAGACTTATGTGGTGAAATAATTAATTTGAGACATACTGCATAAGGCATGACATTTGATGATGCACCAGAATGCACTAGACAGTTATGAACATTCTTGTTAAAAATATCAAAAGTCAATAAAAAGGGAGAAGTATGGGAATTTGTTCTATCTCCAATCAAAATGGCAATTAATGAGTCAATCTTATCTGAAGAGACAATAGGAGGTTTGAGTCTCCCTTTTGAGGTCTTTATAATGACAACAATAGGTAATGGAGATGTAGGAACTGCATTCAATTCTTTATGTAATATCGTATGTTATTGTTTTAATTTACTAACCTCATAAAGAGAAATTTTAGCTTTGACCTTTTTCATGTCTTTGACAATATTATATTCCATAGTGTCAAATATTATCAAAGTCTTGGATGAATAAGGAGACTTAGAAGTATTTGGAAGAGAATCTTTAGAAGGAGTAGAAGAATTCTTAATCACATTTTTGTCCTTATTAGGGAGAGTAGGGGACTTATATTTTTTATTTGTTGGAGATCAATCAACAAATCCCTTACTTCTAGTACTTACTGGTAGGCCCTCTTCTTCTTCTCCATTCTCTGAAGTAGTTAGGATGAAATCCCATAAACCATAAGCTTATGCTAATTCCTCTTCTTTGGATTCTTTAGTAGATAAATATGATTCTTCCTCTTCATCCTCTTGATCAGATTCAACATTTAATATAATGGCAGGTGGTTATGACTATGATGGATGAGTCCTTTTAAAAGGCCGAAAGGTCTTTTTAGAGGTTTCAACTACTTGGTTTTTAATTTCTACCATTTCATTAGACATTGTCTTCAGAACCTTTTGTAATCCTTCCAAGTCGAAAGGACCTTTGGGAGCTTCCTTTTTGGATTCATCCTTGAAAGTAATTTTTTGTATTTTCTTTCTTTCATCAAGGGTTGTTTTATTTTCAAGAGAAAATTTTATCTTTTCTACAGATAGAGCTTCTTTCATGTTATCAAGAAATAATGATTTGTTGGCTCTATCTATGAAAATAAAAATGTTTTTTAAGGAAGAGTAGAGATATACCACTCAATCTTTACATCGGCCCCTGGTCTAGAAGCAGCTGGGAACTAATTCAGTGATTTGTTGAATCTAGAATTGAAATATTTGATTCTTTCATTTGGATTGGTCTCAAGATTTGATAAGTCATTAATCAAAGTATCAGTTGTTCGGTCATCACCAAATTTCAACAAAAAATGCTCTTCGAACATATCCCAATTTGGTATTGATCCAATAGGAAGAGAAAAAATACCAAGATCTTGTAGATCCTTCAAATATTTATGGAAAAAGTCTAACAACATAATCTTCTTCTGTGACTCCATTCAGATTGATGCCTAACATGAAAGTGTGAATATGTTCCTCTGTAGGGAGGCCATCATTAGCAATAAAACTAGGAAGCCATCTCTCTAGGTGTTAGGAAGAGGGTGTAATGGTGGATCCATCCGTACTGCACCAGGGTTATTCCATAGACTTTGGGCCATTCTGGGATCACTAGGAGTAGAAGAATTAGTGGAAGATGAGGGGGATGGTGGAGATTGAGCTGTTGTAGAAGTTGCTCCTATAGTTCTATTGATTATAGTTGCACCAGACGATTGTGTTTGAGGAATGTGAATGGATGGGATGAGAGGTTGATTAGAAGAAGGTAAAGAGGTAGAGGAAGTGGAAGGACCAAGAGAAGGAGTAAGAGGGGAAGATGGTGATGTAACCTCGCTAGCAAAAGAATGAGTTTATGGAGTAGTTTTCTTTCTCCGATGAGTGGTTAGTGGAAATTCAAAAGGTTTAAATCCAAGTTTTTCACTCTAGGATCTAGCTAATACACCAAAAGACTATAAGGATGAGGAAACACTTCCTTTAGATATATCACTTTGGACATATTTTTCTCTAGAAATAGAAATTTCTTCCAATTTTTGGAACAAAGACTAAACTTCAGGAGCCCCAATTAGTGTTTGAAAAGAAGTTTGATTAACTAAATTTGGAAGTGTGCTAGGAATTTTGGTGGGATTTTGATAAAATTCAGATATTGGGTTAGGAGATTTGGAATATGATCTACAAGTTGGTGGTGATTTTGAGGGAGACTAACTCTTAGAATGGCCTTTTAGTTTAAGAGTGGATCTTCCCATAGTATCTTGTAGAGATGAGGCTAATATTTGGATTCCCATAGTATCTTGTGGTAGATATCGATAGGAATAGGGTCTTATATGGTCCATTTCCATCCCATAGATGTAAAATCAGAAGTAAAATAGATAACATCCATAATATAAGCACTCATGTAGAAAGGGGGAACAATGTTCTTAGGAAAAGTGTGTTTTTTCCTCTTGACCTTGGTTAATATATATATTAACACAAAAATACTCTATTGGTGCTCTTCCTTATAAAATCCTTGTATAAAGGGAAAATGGTCAAAACACAACTTTCTCCGCCACTACACGGGTTACACACAGACCCCGAGGTTATACCTCAATCACAATTGGTTGCGGCTTATTCAACAGTCACACATATATGCTTGTATCCCCCTCCTCTTTCGATATGTGATTATCAGAGCATTAACATATAACTTTAACGTAAGATAAGTTTACATAGGAACCCTGCTCCAAATACATATATTTGACTTCAAAGGTTATACAATTGCCACAATAACCCTATCGGGTCCATTCTTTAGTCGCCACTCCTCTGATAGGCCGAACTTCACCAGCGCCGATATGCGATTTGCAATCAAATCTTGACCATCAATCTGATCCGCGATCTGACGGTTGAGATTAAGTCACGCTATCGCATATCGCTCAACCTCAATGTCTGTGCCTTCCTTTTCTACACAGCGATCCGATAAATTTTCGGACCCGATGGGGAAATAAACTAGTCCCTAAAATATTTCAAGTTCGGCACTTGACCCTGACTATGGTTTTCACCATTTCTTAAATTAATTCAGGTTTTTACATTCACGGGAGTTAAACTATGTAATGACCCCGCTGATGCAATAGTTCGCCTTCCCGAATTGATCTCAGTCGTTGATCTTCTCAGATCCAACGGTTGCTGAGCATCAATTCTTAAATTCTCCACTAGTCCCTTTACTTAGAATTTACGCCATTTTCAATGGTTTCTGTGGTTGTTTGGGTTCTTTAAAGGTTTCGACCTTCTGTTCATTCACAACTCACTCTTCCTCCTAAACTTAAACTCCTCGTACTCCTTTGATCTATGTCCTTCTTGCGGAGCTCTAATGGATTCAATGATCCATTTCGATTCTTCTAAATCATGCCCTCCCTCTACATCCTTCAGAATTATGTCTGTACCTGTACAGAGCCTACAAATTCACCATAATCACATATGAAATACTTACATGGAATACTTTACTATTCTGACACAGTCAGGAAATAACTCTGCCTATGTTAATATAGAAAGCAATGATTACATTCGAGACTATTCGATCTAACACACACACGCAGGCCTGATTTCCTATTAGTGGCCTCCTCCTATTGAACGCGCAAGTTCACTTATTTATAAGAATGCATTGGATTGGATCATTTGAGGATCCGATCACCCCTCTAACAAAAGCCCTAAAACTCTCTCCATGCATACATATGTGGCAGATAAGTCTCCTTGAGACTTTATCCATTCCATCTTTTCCTCTGTTTTAAAACAAAAAAGTCTTCTTATCAACTTCCCATTTAATGCCTAAAAGCTCTCTCTTGTTCCTAAAATCATGGAACTGTTTAAGAGTTGGATTTAACTTCTACCACTCATGTTCTCATTTATTTATTTTTTAGAGCATTTACATATTCTCCTATTATCTCATTAAATCACACTTAAAGGCCTAAATATTGCCTTAACTTGATACTTAGGAAAACCATTTCTTAAAATGCATGACCCCCTATGTCTTCTATTTACAATGATTTTCCTTGGGCTAAATGCTCCTGCATCAGACTCCCAAAGTAGAAAATATTCATGATCTCCTGATCATGTGTCTTCTGGTCTTGGTCTTCCTAGATCCCGCACTTTGTTCTGTAACTGTCCAGATGCTTTATTCCTTTGCTGCCACTGCACTTCTGCTGTCTTTTGCTCCATTCTCTTCTTCCTATCAAGCAGGTTCAACTTCTGATTGATCTTTCTTGCTGATGTTACCATTTTCCTCCATTTGAATTGCTTCATCATATGTTTCCATATTTCTTCAATTTCTATGTCCAACATATCTTTGGTTTGGTCCATCTTCTGCTTCTTACTTCTGTCTTCTTCTCTTTGTTTTAGGTTACTATAGTTGTCTTCTATGCTGATTTTTGTTTTACTTGCTTCATTCTTTGGTCTACTTGCTGCCATTTTTGTTGCCTCCTTATCATCCTTACCCTCTTTCATGATTGAGTCATGACTGCTCAGCATTTTCTCCAGCAATTTAACATCTTTGTTCCATGGATTGAATTCTTTCATGAAGTATTCTTCTTTCATCTTTACTTGGCTGCTCACCTGTGCCAAATCTCCTCCAGCAATTGCAACAAAACGTACATTCATAAAGCACTTGTTAAAATAAAAACATGAGGCCTTGGTGCCTCTTCTTTCTTTGGCAACATTTCAGTTTTTTCTCTATTTCCTCTTCTTATGTCAGCATATTAGTATGTTGATTCAAATTCTCAGCAGAATTAATGAGACTATCCATTAGTCTCCCTTCCACACCATCTATTCTAATGATGCCTTCCTGCTCTTGTCCACTGTAGTGAACTCCTCCTCCTTTAACCTGTTGCTGGTTATCTTTACTTTGAAATTGTTTGATTCCTACCACCTGATCTATAATTTATCCAGGACAAAGAATTAAAGGTATTACAGACTCATGTGCATGGATGTGCCTATGTTACTTATGCAACGGATCGATAAGATTGCTAGAATACATAGACACTGAGGCAGTCAGAGAAAACATAACAGTCAAACATGTAAACAAAACAAGTTTAATAAGGAGTTCACCTAATGCTCCTGGGCTATGTCTCCTAGTCCAGCCTCTCAGTGGTGGCCTCTCTATTATGTTTTCAAGCAGAGTTTTTACAAAAATGAGCTCGATTCAAGACTCACTAAACAGAATGAAGTCAGTAGGAATGGAGTGCACATACTCTCCTTACCGAAACTCGACCTCAGAGGGTCACAGTAGTATGACAAGCCTATGCTGAGGAGTTTGCTTGAACCTCTTAAGCTCTCTAACTCTCTCTAGCTCTGTCTGACTCAATGCTGCCTTCAGGTTAGCTCAACTTCTACTCTCTGTTCTCTGCTATTAGCTTTCTACCTCTGTGTGGTGTCCGTCCTCTACCTCTGTCAGTTCATGGCTTTAGAGCCAATTTTTTCTTTGATTGCTCATTTCAACTTCCCTACCTTCTGGTTTCCTTTCCTTTATCCATTCGAATTCCTCTGCTCTACGTCATCATCACTGGGTAACGCCTCGCAAGGACATGGCCACCTGTTTTGCTAAAGAACTAGGTATCAGATTCCCCGAATCATATTTGAATGTCCGTTAAATTTGTTTGCTTCAAGATCACCTGCGAATCGTGAATTTTTTGCTTCAAGTGTTTTCACTATAACGAGTATGGGCACTATCCCAAGAACTTCCCATAGAGGAAAGCAATGAAGAAGGAGATGACAGTAGCGACAACATGTGAATATATAGCTTCATAATTCGAACTTGATTTCTCTCTCATTACATGCATGGCTAGAACTACCATGGGAGGCATGTGGTATCTTGAAAGTGGTCCCTCATTCCATATGATGGGGAATAGAGATATCTTTAGTGATTTTGTGGAGAAAGACCTCAAGTAGAGCATAGAGTTTGGAGATGATGAGAGGTATAGAGCTACTAGGATCGGTACAGTTACCTTTCAGAGGGAGTTTTTCTCCCCTCTCAGGATCACATATGTCATGTATGTTCCAGGACTAAAGAAGAATCTTGTTTCAGTTGCGACATTGGAAGACCGTGGCTATGATGTGTTTTTTTAGTAAGGGAAAGGTTTTCCTTAGACACATTTCCATGGGATAGGTGAAACAGATCAGTGCACTGGTCGAGAACCTGTATGCTTATGAGGTTCAAGATGCATGTAAAGCCTTAAGTAGCAAGGCAAAGGCTAGAGACTTGGTGGTTGAGAGGGAGAGTAAATTACCTCTCAACATGCATCCCCAAAAGAAGCCTCTGAAGCAGGTTCAGGAAGTTGTGGAGCAGTGTTACACTAGACAATCCCTATTGCAGACAAGAGGGATCTCCCTAGATCCTAAATGGAAACTAGAAATAATCATGACAAATGAACTGAATCTTTCCCTAAGTTGAACTTATCCAAATTACAAGCAGTCTAACTAATGGATAGACCTCTTACCAATTTCACGAAATGCCTGATGAAGATCCTTGGTTGTGACTTGATGCAACTATTCAATGCTTGGTAGAACCTTCAGACATAAACCACAAAAATGATCAAAAGCACACGTGATACAGTAATTAAAACAACTTAGCCTAATGATCAAGGAAATTAGGGATTGAACTTGCCTTAATGAACATAATAAACAATTGCAAAATATTCGTCATTCAGAAAAGAAAAAATCAAAGGGAGAAATTGCTCATTTGTATTAATCAGAAGATAAGAGGAGCCTTACAACCTTCACCTTGATTTCATGAGGTCCCTCCCAAATGCCTTCAATCTCCTCCTTAGATAACAAGCTCTCCAATCTCAAACCAACAACTTAAGTTTGCATTCTCTGAATTCTGACCTCCTTCATCCCTCAAACCTCTAGTCCTTTTATCGATCAGAGAGGGGGAAGTTGCAAATCACTAGGAAGAAGATGAGCCTCCTTTAGTGAAGGATTAGGTTACCATGAGAAAAGGGATGGAGATGCATCTTATGAGGGTTATAGTTTGAATAGTCATCATCTAGAAGTTTTCAATTGTGAAATATTCGATCAACTATGTTTCTAGAATGTAATTTTTATTTTTACTTTGTAGAACTCACCTACGTAGGTTTCTAGTTACAGAAAGAGCGCAGCTCTACGTTGTTCTCAGAGTAAATTTCAGTGCATGCGCAGGAAGCACTAGAGAAATCGGTGCATGTGGAACTTAACAATGTGTGAGAGTTATTTGACCCAAATTTCTCATGGACTTTAACATATTTGAGTTGTTGGACTTCTAAGGAAGATGGTCTCAACATGTTCATGGATGGTAATAATATCAATAATATGATCAAGTGTCATGGTGAAAAATTGATGTGTAACAGATTGCCCTGGAAAGTGTGAAGTCTGAAAAATAAGTTTAAAATATTGAAGCGCTTTATCATTCCAAGGATCGGATCAAAGGAAATGGCCAGAAACTTGCAAGGAACATTCAAGGGAACATAATGCAAAATATATATCAAAAAACATCTTTGAGGTAGGCATTCCCATACTTAGAGTAAAGTGAACTCAATGAACAAGCATGGAAAAACACAGATCATATAGATGGTAGACACAACATGGACACATCCATCTGTCTACATAATCATGAATATAAATATCCTCACAACCTGGATTGATGAAACTAAATCCAGGGTCTTGATCTCCATATCTCAATCCACAGTACAATTCTAACCATGTGAGTGAATGTCTCGAAGTCGAACATGCAAGAAACCACTTGATTACTGGTCAATGATGTGAACCATAACAAGCGCAAGGGAAACCACCAATAATGACAAATGACAATAGTTCTCAAGGTTCTCCCAATACAATCTATGAAGTGCGAATATGTGATCTGAAGTTGAACACTCATAGAATCATTTGATTGAAGGCCAATGACGAGAAACTGTCGTCGAAAGAGAAAAACCTTCCATTAAGGCATGCAGGCTTCAAGGTACTGAAGGTTTCTAAATCGGCTTCCTAGATGATGAGCTTAAGTCAATAGGAAGTGATTTGTCGTAGGAAAGCCTATGACATGAAACATGATATCAAGCTTTGAAAATAGTTTCAAGGACCGACTCAAGGATGGTCAACATGAATGAAGGCAAAGATTTTGCAAAAGGATTTGAAACAAGGTTCAACTTCTCTTGAAAACATAATGAAACCAGAATGATTTGGCAGAATTTGACTCAATGATAATACTCAAAACCATGAATAATTTCAATGAGGTTTGATTAACTTTAAGGAAAATGGATTTCCCAACCCAAACATGAATGTGACAGAGTGTCGTGTTCAAGAGAGACACGCTACCTTTTAACTGACGATGTAAAATGGACACCTTCCCCAATTTTCCCCCACCATTACTTGAAAGTACCTCTTTATTTTTTACAAGCTTGAGGAGGATAACATATGCTTGGACTGTAAGCTCATCCTTTGGATGAGTCCATTGAAGTATTTTTAACGAACCCTAAGAAGGAATGGTCCGATCTCGTCATGGTTAATGAGTCCTATACTATTTAATTTTAACAAGTCTAGTAAAGGTGTAGCTCAATGTCATTTTCTTTTAATAGATTTGAAAAAGAAATAAAAAGAAAACTCATTCAGCTCTTTAACTGTAAAATTTTAACGAGCCCACAGAAAGTAAAGCTTGACGTTTTTCATTTTTAGAGAGTCAGAAGAAAAACATAAGTAGACTCCATCTAGTCCTTTTTCGTTAGTTTAGTCTCTCAAGTCCGAAAAAGGATAAAATAATACAAGAGAGAACTCTATTGACCATGTCCAATCAACGTATACCTTTTTCGTAAATAGTCTTGGCTCAGTCCGTAAAAGGGGTAAACTTATGCTGAGTGGCCAATTGTTCATTTACTTTTACAAGTTCGAACAAGCAAGTACTTGATAACCTTTTCTTTTTTGAAAAGGTCTAAAATGGGCTTAAAATAAGACTTCATGGTTTTTCGCTTTTCGTAATTTTTAAAGAGCATAAAAAACAATAAAAGTATGCTAAAATGTCAAAAATGATTCATCTTAACTCCGTAAATGATCTTGCACATTCAAACTCAATAACCGTCATAACTTCTCAAACAAATGTTTTCCCTCTTAAAAAGATTCAAAATATACAAAATAATATTTTTAAGCTTAAAAATATTATAAAAGTGGGAAAAAGTAATTTATTTTTACCATTTGTGTTTTCAGCAGTCGAGAGCAGTGAGAGGGGTTTTTACCATAAAACTTTCAGGGTTGATTCAATGCCAACCTGTGGACGAAACCACACGTCGTTTCCTCCAGGTAGAAGATATTTCCATAATTTAGCTTTCTATCCATTTATTTTTTCATTTTAATCTTGCATTTGGTTTTATGGGACAAATATTTGTCCAAAAATGTGCCCTCGACCCTGAACGGGTTTTACTCAATCGGGCTTGTGCAGGATGATAAAATTTTCCATATGGAAATTCTCAGCCTGCGTGGAATTCTGTTGGAAATTTCTGCGCAGCTGCACCCTATCCATAAAAGGGCAGTCGTGCAGGTGCCAAGGGACATTTTTAAAACAATATTTTGGGCCCAAAAACATGAAATGAATTTCAAGAAAGATTATAACTTCTTTAAAATGGGCATTTTAGGTCATTTTTCTTGCTCAAAAATGGAAGGGAGGGAGAGAGAGCATGAAGCCAATGATGTGGCAGCTTTGGTGGATTTGACCACTTTGCGGGCTCTCAGGAATTGCGGCCTCCTGAAATACTGGCTAATCGATGGGATGAAAGCCTAGATAGATTTGATGACATGGTTGGTGAGGACCTGGAATGTACATGAACATTGTTTTGTGATTGTTGATTATCGCCTCACCGTTGATGCCGAAGACTTATATTTCCTGACTGGGTTATCTCATCGGGGAGCCAAAATTTCACTTTTTGGATCGAGTGTAGGGGTAGACACTAATGATGGATACTTACTGCACTTTTGTAGGGGTGCACCACCCAACAATGGACGGATTGACATTCAGTCCATTGAAATTTTACCCATGAGGACCATTGCTTTCACTGTTTGCAAACTGTGTGGCAGTGCTGCCCTCCATCTAGCCACCAGGCATAGATGCAAATGACCGTGGAATGTTGGGAGTCCATGGTATACATCTGGTGCGAGGCAGTAGTGGTAAATATTAAGGGGTAGCTGACTGGGTGTAGTAAAACAGTACAGATCATCACACATAAGAAGCACACATGAACACCATGATATAAGGTGGAAACCCAATGTGGGTGAAAACCACCTGCTGCAATTCGTCTCTTTCTTCCTTTAATAAGAAACTTCTTTTACAATGTACTGGTGCA
>APFE030098389.1:0-11752 GCA_000404065.3 Pinus taeda
AAAAAAAAAAAAATCATGTTACAAAAAATACCTACATATAATCAAAATCATTGTCTATATTAGGATCTCCATCATCACTATCACCCTCTAAGCATTAAAATAAGATAGAAAAAAAAAGTAGCATCTCAAGTGCTGATTTTGTTTCAGTGATGGGTACATTTTTAGTAGGGCTCTGAGAGAAGAGTTCATCAACCAATGTCACTAACATTAAGGTACATAGAGAGCTTAGTGTTGTTGATTAATTACTAATTCATACCCTCATACATAACAAAATCCAATGGAAATGTGGCAATCCCCACAATCTTGAAATCTTGAAAAAGGTTGTCAAGTCTACTAAATTTTGAGTGAGATCTAAAATTTTACTTTCTCCATATGAAATTCAATGAGGTCAGACCTACTCTCAAACATCCAAAGTCATTTCATGGTAATGTTATGAATTGCATAAGCAATACTAAAGCCATAGGCTTGAATATTAGGCTACCCCACTCAAAAATTCTTGTTTTTTTCTAAAAAATAATTACGTTTGGAACATCTTTAATCAAATTGTGCAGAATTGGCCAGTTTGGTATCTAACCAGCCAGTGCAATACTAAGCTGGCCATTTCCGGTTCCAGACCTCGAACCAGACCTGTTTGGGTGTCAAAAAGATCGAACCGGCTGATTTCACCAGTTCCGGTCTGGTTCCAATAACACTGGTTCTATGTTATTCAAGATTTTTGAGCAATACCCTGTAGTTATCATGCATGCATATTTATGATAACTACTATACTTTTTCTTACCTTGGTCATTTCCCTGATTTAAAGGCTTCTCTGAGTTACTAATAGAGACAGTTCTAAAAGATAAGGCTTCGAGAACCTTGCTTTAGTTGGTGGAGGCTTAGTACATTTTCTTCTGAAGCTTTGGCCTCAAACTCGAGAGCTACATTTTCTTTCTGCTTGTCTTGAGAGTTGTTTCTTTCTTGCCTGATTTCTTGTGATTTAGAGTTTTCTCTAGAGTATTCTTCTTTGATGACAATGTAGTGTTCTTTTTGTGCTCCTTCCAACCATGTAGATCTGTGGTGGTTTTTCTAGTAGAATTTTTCTCGGAGACTTTTGGGCAATTTTTGGCTAGATGGCTTGTCTCAAAGCATGATCGACATCTAAAGAACACACTTTCATAATCGAGTTTCTGGTTCCACACATAGTCTGTACTTTTGGTTGAAACATATTTATGTTAAACGATTGTCATGGGAATCCCACTATATAATGGATTGCAAATCTACATATCATTTGGTTTATAATCCTTCGATGATGTTAATATTCTTATCTATGAAGTAAATGATATAAAAGTATGTATTTATTTTAATATTTATAAATAAAATGATTTTCATTTAATATTCAGCTGTAACTTTCAATCTAATAAATTGGCCAAATGAATTTATTTGGTTGAAAAGAGTAATGTATAATTGTTTTTTGAGATTTTGTTGATGACCTGGAAAATAAAGTAATGTGTTATTGCTTTTGACATTATCATCAGGGTTCTTAATGATGTGTAGAATAATTAAGTAATACAAACCCCGAATAACTTTTAAAGATTAACGATGTTAAATCTTATGACAGGCTAGTATCATTCCTGATAGCTTTCTGACTGTTTCTTTTTTAAAGATATATAAAATGAATAAAATTTGTTGTTGCAAAGAAATATACAATGTTTTCATGGAGAACCCTGAAATGGATCGTTTCCATATTTCAAAATGGATCCTTTCCATATCTCAAAGCAAAAGCTGAGGTAAAACATTCTGTGTTAATTGAAGACTAGAAGGCAAATACTCACTTGTAGCTAGTTTGTAATTGCAATGGATACTTTCTACTATAGTCAATAATAGGTAAACCATCTGCTCTTGTTAATATGTAATCTAATCATAATTTTTCCTTCAGCATCAGTTGTGAGAATTATTCTTGGCCATAAATATTATCACACGAGTTAGTTTCAACATTATGATTAGAAAACAAAAATATTGGGTTTGTCACATAAAAACAATACAACTCAAATATTTTATCTGCCAAAAGTTAATAGATAACCCGCATATTGGATAAATTCTAGAATATGTGTGGGTCTGCAGGAGTTCTTGACAATGGAAACATCAAGGGCAGACTCTGCCTACAGTTAATAGATAACCAGCATATTGGAAAAATTTTAGAACATGTGTGGGTCTGCAAGAGTTCTTGAAAATGGCAACATCAAGAGCAGAGTTGTTAACTATCTCCATTTGAGTTGTTATACAGAGAGATAAAGGATAAAATTTAAAAATCAGGTCCACAACATAAGATTGTGACATAAGGGACTTACATGATTCTTCAACAATAAAATTTATTGATTATCATGTAAGTGAAATAAAAGTACATTGCATTGAATTCCTTTGATTTAAGGAGCTCCCTAGGTGCTTGTAGTTTCTAGACACAGTTGGCATTCGGCCAGACATCTAATGACTACCAATGCTTTAAGTCTCTAAGGATTGAAGAGCTCTATTGTTGATACTTAGTTCATCTATTTGATGTACGGTGCAATATGGCTTTTGGAACTTAGATTCTGTGGTCAAGTTCGGCCCCGTGGAAGTTTTATAGATTTTTTAATAATTGAGGCTTCAATTAGGTTTGTGGAGGCATCTTTAGCCGTTGCAGTAGGAAATCAGGGATCATAATTGACAGAGCTTGCAGGGAACATATCATAATCACATGCTGATTTACTTGAAGACTGAAACTCTTTGTGATTGAGCTTCTAGTTCCTGGTATCCAAGTACAGTGTACATAGGCAGTGGGTTTAGCAAGTGATAACAAGAGAGATTAACAGCTTGCTTGGTGAGTCAAGTCTGAAACAATAGTATGCTCTGTTTTCCTAGGTGATTCATCAAGGAGCAAGCTCTGTTTTCCTAGGGGATTCATCAGGTAGCAAGTCTGAAACAATACTGTAATCTGTTTTCCTAGGTGACTCATCAGGTAGCAAGCTTACAAGGAGAGACCATAAATAAGAAGAGAAAAAAAGAGCTTTGATGGAGGAGAATTGTACAAGACCTTAACATTCATGCTAATGCCTTCACAATGTTCATGACGGTTCACGTTTCAAGAGAAGTTAGATATTGCACATATGACCATGTTTAACTTTCAGACATTATCACATTGTAAGTAAATCGTGCAATAACCAGACCGTGTTTATATTTTTCCTGCTAGACAAAGGGCTTACTATCAGTGACTGATAGGAGATAGATGCTTCACCGTAGGAAACCAGAGCAATACTGACCATTTTCACTCTCAGAGAAAGGAATGGCCCAGAGGTTAAAAATTCCAATGGAAACAAAAGATCCTCATGTTGAATCTGGAGGAAATTCAAAATTAAATAAGAGGGCTACGGAGAACGTTAGATACTCAGCTACAATCACTGTAAAAATCAATCGAATTTAATAGGAACCACACTGTAAATGAAATGTAGGTAAATAGAGGCACGTAATAGTTGGTGTGCAGAATATCAAGCTTAAACTAGAATTGTATTTCAAAATCTGAGAAAAAAAAAAGGGGAACTGGAATAAGGTAGTGACATGAATAAAAAGCTCAATACTAATATGTACAATGAGCTGCAGCGGCTGAGCTCCACCAATGTATGGATAGTGCCATTGTTGGGCAACTGCAATGGGGCTTGATCATTCCGAAGATGGGGAGTCGAGGAGAACGAAACGCAAAGGAGCAGCCCCTCTATTGATTTCCTCCCACTCTCTTGTATGTGTTTCTTCATAAGATATTACATACTTAATTCCATAGAGATGATTAGTAGACTTTATTAGTCAAATTGCCACATGGAAGAAGGTTCCCTTCCCACAAACAAAGAAAATCTCATACAGTAATGGTGTCTTAGATTATTGTTACTGTGTGAGCGCATTCTAGTCCATGTAATAGTAATAATAGATATATCAATGGTTGGGCCCAAATTAGCCTCGTGGAGACACCTGTTGCCATTGCAATAGGAAATTGGGGATCTCTCTTGATCGCCCTGTTATAATATGTTGGTTCCTGGTTCTAGTATCCAAATAAGTGCAATTTACATAGGCATTGGGTTCATCAAATGATAACAAGAGACACCAATAACTTACTAGGTGATTCAAATGTGAAACAATATTGTGTTGTGTTACAATATTGTGTTGTGTTGCTGGGTGGTTCATTAGATTGTAAACTTATAGAGTTGCTGCAAGCCATATGTCAGGACAGAGAAGAATAGGTTTGATGGATGAAGATTTCCCAAGAATTTTAACATTCATACTAATGCGTTAATAGTGATAATGGCAGTTTCTGTTTCAAGCGAAGTTAGATAGTGCACATATTGGTATAAGATATTACCACACTGTAAGCAAGATTATGCAACCATCATAGATATACTCATTACTGTACAATGGGCCTAATGTCAGTTAGGAACAGAGACAGACGCTTCACAATACATTATTCCTCCATAGCGGAGCCAAAGCAGTGTGGACCAATTTCATTCTCAGAGGACTGACTTACGTAGGAACATGCGATTGAGAAGTGCCATGGAAACCAGCCCTTTGTCTGCTCACAGAGGGAGAAAACAAAGGATACCTTTTGTTCTCGATGGAGGAATCTCAAGAGGCCTGTGGGAGGTTGATACTTACCTTTAGATCTTCCCAAATTTTGGTATAAGGAACTCGTTAAGGATGGAGGGTGGATAAAACTTCACTAATCCCAATAATTTGGACTTTAAAATGAAAAGGTGGAATGAATAAATATAGCAGAGGAATGGATTTTCTCTGACTCATGAAAAATTGGAATGACTCATGACAAATTGGAATGTATGCACTCACCATCGCTCTGAATTCACGTTGCCGAATTGCCATGTCCCTGTGCGATGACTCCTTGAAAATATTAGATTGGTCGATGGACGGGCTAACATTTCGAGGCATGCTGGATATCACCGAGACTTGGAACATCAAACCTACACAGTGAACTCTATTTTCCATTCTAGATTCACGCAACCACTACTAAGCAAAGCAGTCTGTCTACACAAACACGTAGTCTCACAGATCCAACCCTGGGCGGGCAGCCGCTGGAAACGATACACGATGGTTAAAGCTTCAGAAGCCCAAAATGCTATCAACAAACTGGCAGTACCGCCTGCACAATCGCTTGCTCAGAGCTAGCACTCCGATGACAGTTCCAATCCCAATTGCAACACCCATTCCCATTCCAGCTTTTCACGATTCCCACTAATGCATTGTCTGCTTACCGTCCTCGTCCTCTCTTGCACTGGAATAAGAAGTATGATCGCTGCAGTTTCGCTGAATTTGATGCCCACAAAGCTTCGAATTCCCCCAGAATGAAGACGCTTTAACACATAGTGCGCGGATGAACTATTCGACGCGGTGCCAAATGAAATGCCCAAACCGTTTGGGCAACCCTTTTAATCAACGGCCGAAATTGTTGCAATCGTCTAACACATAATCGTGTGGCTTACAAGATGACAGGTAAGCAGAGAGGAGAGTTGATTTCCGAAGGAAACGCCTTACGGCGTAACAAGTACACTGTAGCTATTTCGACTTGTGTTTTTTTCCATATATTTAATGGTCGACTGAAAGACAATAATCGATGACCTCCTTCAGAAATCAATTATGATCTGTTCATGAATGCATCTCTTGTGACAGTAATGACTTTGTATAATGTATTTACATAGGCCGAAGGCCTGTATAAACGGGGCAGCGAAAGTCAGTCCTTTGTTGTTCGAGATCCCCAGACATTTGACCGCTAATATTGAAATTCGTGGGTAGGGGGTATTGATGTCTCTTTCTTGTTATATTTTGATAAGAAAATGGCTTAAATTTCCCTGTGAAATTCTATGCAAGACGAAACTGCAACCTCTGTATTTTGAAACTGTAACTTTGGATGATAGTGGAAGCTTTGAATAGAATCACGTTTCCACCAATGAATTAAACTATCTCAACAAATTTCAATTCTTCAAATTCTGAAACCTCTACGATAGGAGTAATCCAAGATGAGTACCCCTAATTTTTATGGAGTACCCCTGATATTTATGGAGCAATTGTAGGTTAACTGTAGCACCTCTGGGAATCCATCAATTTGGACTAACTGCCACTTTGAGAATATGGGACTAGTGACCTAAGATAATAATAAGACTTTGGAAATTTACTACTTCACTTAATAATAAGAGTTAGGAAATTTATTAATACATGTGGGTTTTGGTAGCTTTTAGCCCAGATTTGGGTTTGCAATACTGGGTTTTGGTAGGTTTGGTTTAGATTTGGGATTACAATGCATGTGGGTTTTCGTAGCCTTGGTCCAGATTTGATTTTCTTTAAAGAGAATTTTGCTATTATAGCAAACTTCAATATGGTATAAACAGAAATTTAATGTTATAGTAAATTTCAACATGGTGTCAAAACCTTGGGCTAGATTGAATTCTCTTTAAAAAAATAAAAATTGATATAATAGCAAACCTCAACTGCCAAGGCCCAGATTGGATTCGCTTCCAAAGAGAATTTGGAAATAATGCCAAACCTCAACAGCCATACGAATACTACTTGTGGATACTGCCCAGCCTTGTCATTTGCCATGATCTTCTCCCACTTTGCCATTTGGCACGCATTCAGAGAACGTTCAAACTATATGTGCAGAGACACTATCTTTGATTTATTCCAAATGCTTAGGCTCATGGAAGTGTCAATTGGCAAAAAAAGGGAATGGCAGCTTTGACAGGGTTGGCGGCGGAAGGGGCAGATATAGCTTGAATAGGAATACAATGGGTTCTCCATCCGCTCCCTTCAAATCTGATGTAGGCACCTTCGGTTTGCAAAACACTCAGTTGCTGAGGTCTATACAAGGGCAGTTCACAAATTGATTTAGAGCATCTGCTCTCTGACTCACAGAACAGTGACAATAAAGCTCTCCAAGATCTGGAAAGAGGGTTAACAAATCGCAGTAAAATACATTGTCCATCAGAACATTATAAAGGAGGAATCAAGATGGAATTTACGCCCAATTCAAGCGGATCAGAAATTCATCAAAATATTCTTGGTTACTCAGACCTATACAAGGGCAGACTATAAATTTATGTAGCCACTGTTTTGTCTCGAAAATCAATGCAAGTAAAGTTTCCCAATATCTGAAAAGATGGTCAACAAATCAGAGAAAATGCATGGTCCATCGCAAACAAATGTCAGAGAAAATTCATTGTCCATCCACATTATAAAGGAAGAATCAAGAGAGATCTGACACCTAATTCTAGCAGATCATGCTTTCCAAGATCTGGAAAGGGATTTAACAAATCACAGAAAAATACATTGTCCATCAGAACATTATAGAGGAATCAAGATGGATTTTACACCTATTTCTAGCAGATCAGAAGTTCATCAAAATATTCTTGGTTACTCAGGTCCATACAAGGGCAGACTATAAATTTTTGTAGTCATTGTTTTGTCTCGCAGAGCAATGAAAGTAAAGTTTCCAATATCTGAAAAGAGGGTCACCAAATCACACAGAAAAGACATTGTCCATCACAATATTATAAAGGAAGAATCAAGAGAGATCTGACACCTAATTCTAGCAGATCACAAATTCATGAAAAATAGTTTATGTCTACATTGTTTTTTGTCTCACATAACAGTGAAAGTAAAGTTTCCCCACATCTGAAAAACGGGTTAACAAGTCGCAGAGAAAAATATATTGTCCATCACAACATTATAAAGGAAGAATCGAGAGAGATCTGACACCTAATTCTAAAGGAAGAGTCGACAGAGATCTGACACCTGATTCCAGCAGAGAATAGATTCATCAAAAATAGTTTACTGCATCATAAATACAATGCTTTTATTTAGTAGCTCCTTTTCTAATCCCTATTGTGGCACACAGACCCAAACAATGGGATTGCCCTTGAATACTAGATCTCCTCTGAACACACTTTTTATCTCACCCTTAGACTGATGCAGGCTCCGCTCTTATACACAACGATTACATTCAGTTATGCACTGAAAATCTGAACATAAATGCATCTAAACACCTAGATCTCTGCTAGTTGGAGTGACAATTGTAACACCAGATCTGCCACATTTTTGGATGATGGAAAACCATAATGCAGGGCATATTTGGATGCGAACTTCATGATCTTGCTGGCATTTCTCTTCACATCACTTGCCCCCAAAATCCATTCCTTGTCCTCGCCATGAATAAACCCAACAAGTCCCGTGAATCTCTCAATAGACGTGAACGGGTGTCAGGCTTCACAGCCCCTGCATCAAAATCAGAGTGCAGATTCTTATAAACATTATGAACATATTGCTGCCCTCGCCTAAATGAACCAACTGGAGCGAATCTGCGACGGAGAGGGACTGGAACCCTGGATCTTCGAAGGCGAGCTCGTCCGTGCCTTTCCAAATGGATGAAAGATTCAAGAGAGGCTGCACCGAGAATAAGCCCAAAGATTCGTTTCTTCCAGCGAGGGGTTTCGGAGCCAGAGGATGCGATGCTTTAACACATAGTGCGAGGATGAACTATTCGACGCGGTGCCAAATGAAACGCCCAAACCGTTTGGGCAACCCTTTTAATCAACGGCCGAAATTGTTGCAATCGTCTAACACATAATCGTGTGGCTTACAAGATGACAGGTAGGCAGAGAGGAGAGTTGATTTCAGAGGGAAACGCCTTACGGCGTAAATATTAAGTGATTTTACAGATTTTATTACTAAATTAAAAACACTAATATAAAATAAGAACAACAGACATGGACTCCTTTTCATAGAAGCTAAATTCACTCAAGGGGTCGTTTAGAGTTGGGAATATCACCATAAATTAAAACATAAAAGGGACCTGGATTGGATTGTGGCTCACATGGTTTTTCTTGGCTCTATCATGGACCCAGTGCCCCCTTAGGAACATATCTCTAAAATGAAGGAGCTTCAATTGGAAAAAAGACACATTCTTAGCTTTTAGGGCTTGACGACTCAAAAGCAAGGCTATTTGGATTCGTAAGGCGGCCAAAATACAAAACTTTTTCCATCACTTTGCTAATCATAGGTGTAATATGAACTCTATCTGGGAGTCGGGATCATGAGAAGGAGGACTCATTCACTCTACAGGGGACACATTCACTCAATGGGGGACATTTAGGAGCAGGTGGTTCAGTATTTTAAAGATCTATATTCAACATGTAGTGGTGTGGGCTATGCAGACATGATTTGGGGATTCGAAAATTTTTCATGTTATGTTTTCAACGAAATCTAATCTTTCTCTGTTCAACCCTGTCACCTTAGAATAAATTAGGGATGTTCTTAAATCCTTTTCCAAGGATAAGAGTCCATGCCTAGATGGCTAGACAGTGGAGTTCTTCCTAATTTTTTTTATCTTATTGGTGTGGACCTGTTGAAGGCTAAAAAATCCCTGCCTCAACATCAGGGAAAACCACTGGCCGGGAATTTAGGGAAACTCCTTTTCCGTTTGGAATGGTGGCTCTGACTGGGTATATGGGACTAGTTTCCCTTCTTAAAAGATATAAAAGTGTATGTGGTATATAAGTGTGGGGATAATTGTGTAAATGAAACTAAGAAACATAAATATATAGACTTAAAATATCTATCCTGGGAAAGCTTTCTTTGTATATGTGACTTATAAAGATCTCGCATTGAACATGACAATATAGATCATCAAATCATTTGTGAGGTTAAAACAAATAAATATAACTAATTTAATTAAATCAGTTGTTGAAACACATCACACATATCATATATCTTTGTTCCTTCATATACTTAAAAGATTTCAATTAAACACATCAATAGTGATAAAGCCTAATTGCTTGCAAAAATTTATATGATAAACACAAATACATTGACCATTCAAATCATAAATAAATTACTAGTATTCAGATAATAGTACCCGATAAACGTTAAATCTGCTTCATAAGTGAAATAGTCATGGTTCCTCTTTCTATTAAGTTTCCTTCAATCTATAGTAGTGCAAACTCGAAGGTTTCTCGCAAAAATTCAGAAACCCCTATTCATAACAATGGAGGGGATTTATAGTTCATAATAAAAATACAAATATAGAAATTTTTCCATAGAATAGTAAAGTGGTTTTAATAAACCATACTAAAAATAAAGTAAAAGACAATAATAGATTGCAGTTGTAACAACTTGACTTCTATCCATTTGTCATTGAATCTCACATATATATATCGTTTGGCTTTTAATTCAAGTGAATGATGGAGTCATATACGCATATGTGCAGTGAATAATGCATCGTTAAGTGCTGAAAGTAAATGAGTGGTTGTGTTGGAGAGAGGTCTTAGCATCAACCATTGATTATGTTGTTTGACTAGGAAATGCCAATGGCATTCCAAGTCAATGTTTGGCAAATTTTTTATTCTCTCAACCTTCCTTTTGGATGATTCTTGCCATGCTTTAGTCACCAATTTCACATTTGGCCTATAAAGAGAATACAAGGATAAGTGAAAACTTTCTAACTGAATAATTACTCAAAACGAATAACCATTTTCATTATGAATCTATGTCTTTTATGAACAAAATATTAAGAAATCGTTACACAATAATGAAATTGTTTAGCACTTTGAAAATCATAAACTGATTACATTCAACCATTAGATGATAAAATATGGATTCACATGGGCTTTGGTACACATCAACACATAAGAGTATTTTATTCGAGAAATTTTATGGCTGCATCGTTGAAACATGTGATATTCTCATCCTCCAATAATATTATAGAATGTAATGGCTAAAGCTATAGGTGAGAAGAGATATTGGAGGTCCTATACCAGAGGTTTCATATTAGAGGATTGAAAGGATAACAACCGATTAAAAGGTTTTGATATGAGATTTGTGACATGAGTAGTGGGAAGTGTATCAGAGATCGACGATCGGAGCTCAGAGGATGAGCACGAATGAATATCAGAGATTGGTGGATGAAGGATATTGGAGATCAAAAATCAGGAAATATCAGAGATCAGTGATGAGCATCATACTGAAAATGCCAATATTTGAATCTCCGATACACTATGTGGCAATCTTGTGGGGTCAAGCCTTTGTTATTAAATTTGCAAATGAGTGCTTTATCACTTTTAGGCTTAAAAATTTGAAACAATTGGGGAATGGTTTAATGGGAGTTTTACTTAAGAGGACATATTACCATATTTGAAATACCCAGATAAAATTTTTCCGATAAGGGATTTTAAACAAAAGCCAATGTTTGTGAATATGCATCATGGACCTAAGCTCCAATATAAAGGTTTTGATAAAGCAGATTTATCATTTTAGTCACGTTTTGGGAAAAATGAAACTAATAATATCTTAGTTTATTGAAACTTAAAGGATTTTATCATAAATTAAAAAGGGTCCCCCATATTTTATTAGTTTTACTATTAACCATAATGGCGGGGTTGTTGAGTAGTACAACAATTGGTGACATACTCGGCGAAACAATTATTGAAGCTTTAAACAATTAAACAAGAATACTTAGAAAGGTAAAATCTTGAAGTTTTGATTATAAACGTTAATCTGAAAAAAAAAAAAAAAAACACACTCGTCATCTTGTGAATCATATCATAACATGTTCATTGATATTTATTACCCATGTTGGTCGTTCAATCAGTTATAAGGATAAAGTTAAGAATTATAGAAGCTTAGCTTTTAAGATAGACCTGTTTGTCACTGATAGATCCATTGTTGCTAGAAGACTAGTATACCATTTAATCAA
>APFE030098397.1:0-11295 GCA_000404065.3 Pinus taeda
CCTGAAACGCGTTTCAGGGTCGTATGACTCACGTTTCCACTTTTTACTTGTGTTTAAAAAAAAATTTAGTTTGTTTTCTAATTTATTTTTAGGTTATCCTAGTGATTTCTAGTTGCTTCTAGATGCCTGTCTAAAATTATAAAAGTGAACTTTTGCCTTAGTGTTGATATGCAGTTCATGGTAATGTTAAATTCTTAAAGTAAAAGTGATATTCTCCTTTATTTTCATTTTCGTCCTTTTACTTAAATTTTTAACATTACTATGAAATGACTCAGGATGTTTGAGAGTGGTTTCGCCCTCATTGGATTTCATATGGAGAAAGTAGAATTTTGATCTCACTCAAAATCTAGCAGACTTATCTGTTTTTCAGGATTTCAGGATTGGGGGGATTGCAATGTTTCCATTGGATTTTAATTTTTATCATGTGCTAGGGTATGGAACTTGTATTTGATCAAGAGAACCAAGCCCTCTATCCAGGGGAGACTCCCAATAATCAAGAGAATGTAGGGTACTAGGGTATGAAACTTGTATTTAATCAAGAGTACTAAGGTTGTTTGACTATGTAGGAGGAGACTCCCAATCAAGCACGAGACAAGAAATTAGAAATTTCTTGTGGCTGATTTTGGATATTTCTATTTTCATTATGTGATTATTCATGAGTAAATGTTATATAAATTTAGATACTTATAGTTTATGCATTGACAATTGACAATTTTATCATAATGTAATAAATTAGAATGTATCATATATGCTTTATGATTGCACATATTTCTTAAATGTCCTAATATATATATTCGCGTTTCCCTGTTTCCAAAATTTGGGGAGGTCGCGTTTCGTATCGCTTCCCGTTTCAGAAACTCGTACCCGTTTCCTCGTTTCGTGCAACCTTGCCCAAAGGTCAGCAAGGTAGTTTTGGGAGGCATGACCAATGGTGGTCCTCGCATTGTCACAACTCAGCAAAATACAAGGGTTGCGTGTCATAGCATTGATAGATGGCAGAGCAACATACAACTTTATTAATGCAGTTGTAGTGGTAAGGAGAGGCATCCTTGTCTAGGAATTTGAGGGCTTCAAAATGAGGGCAGCTGATGGATATCATATGACATGCACCCATGAAGTTTCTTAGTTAAGCGTCACTCTTGGTAAGTATATGCTTATTTATGATTTTTATATGATAGAATTGGTGGATACTAACATGGTGTTGTGATTTTAGTGGTTGTACTCACTAGGAAGAATTGTGATGAACTACTAAACAATGGAAATGGAATTTCGAGACCCAAAGGGCAACAAGGTAGTTTTGTGAGGCATGACCGATGGTGGTCCCTGCATTGTCACAACTCAGCAGATGGAGGTTATACCCAAACAAGGAGAAGTCACTTGCATGTCAGCTTGTAGAACTACATGTCACAACCTAAGAAATTAGATTCGTTGAAAACCCTCTGCTGTACCGAGTCGGGCGATCCAGACAAGATTCAGTGGGACATGTGTCCAATTGTGTCCGATCGTGTCCTGATCGTGTCCGGTCGTGTTCGGGGAACAAGTCCACCGTGTCATGATTATGGGGCATGTGTCTCCTTGATTTGTGTGTCGTGCCCATAAAGGCTGGTTTTGGGTCATTTCTCCCTCACTTTTCTCTATCTCTCTTGTTGTGGGTGTGTGGGAGCGAATAACAAAGGGTTTGGGAGCATTTTGGAGGCAATTCAAGCAACAAGTAAGTGCATTTTGTTTCTATTTTTTTGCATTTTTATTACAACAGTTTGCATGTGCATTTTTTTTTTTTTTTTTTTTTTTACAGCATTCATGGCTCAATCAAGGGCAGCAGGGAAGGGGCAAAGGAAGGGGAAGAATGTCCCATTGGAGATGCCCCATCTGTTCCAATTTCATCAGGGTCTGGAAGTGTTCCCTCTATTGGAAGTGGGGCTGCAACAACAACTTCAAATGTCGAGGGAAGAATTAATTTAGAAAGACATCAGGCTCAAGAAACCAAATATCCCTTGTGGAAGTATGTCACAAGAGAGCAAGGGCCAGACAACAAGTTGAAGGGAGAAGGAAATGTTGCTTGGAAATGTAACTATTGCAACAATCATTTCATGAGCACTTATTACTGTGTGAAATCTCATTTGCGGGGCTTTACTAGGTTGTGGAATTGCAGCATGTACACCTGTGTCTTTAGCTAGGAGGAAAGAAATGGAAAAAGAGGCCAATGTTGGTATGGCAAAGGTGGTTGCAACATTTAAAAAAATAAAGAATGATGATCCCTTTCCATTCTTGAGAAAAGCAACAACAAATTTCCATTTGAGAGTTTTGGTGGGGGACAAGCAACAAAAAGAAAGGCAGTGGCACTTGGTCCAATGGACAAGATTTTTCAAAAAGAGAAACGGGAAGAGCTTGATCTCACCATTGCATTATTTTGCTACTAGAACTTCATATCCTTTAATGTTACACGCTCACCTTTATTTATTGAGATGTGCCGAGCTCTAACTCAAGGGCTCCATTAGGGTATGTGCCTCTTGGGTCAGAGAAGCCTAGAACCACATTGTTGACTAAGGCGTGGAAAAAATGATTGAGCCTATTAAATCAGCATGGCCAACATTTGGGGTCAGTATTGTTTCTGATGGATTGACAGATCCAGCACGCCACCCACTCATCAACTTCATGGTGTCTTCCTTGAATGGTCTAATTTTCTTGAAATTAGTGGATGCACTTGGAAAATACAAAGATGCACAATACAAGGGTGAGTTGTTCATTAAAGTTATTGAAGATGTAGGTGTTGATTCTTGTGTGCAAATCATTACAGATAATGCGCCTGCCTGCAAGGCTGCTGGCATGATTGTGGAAGCTAAATATCCACAAGTATTTTGGACACCTTTCATTGTCCATTCCTTGAATTTAGCACTTAAATCTATTGCTTCTGATGTGCTTTGGATTGGAAGTATTATGGAGGATGCACGACATATCCACAACTTTGTACAAAATCATACAAATGCCCTCACAATCTACAAGGAGTACACCAATCTATCATTGTTCAAGATTGCAAATACACAATTTGCATCTTCATTCTTCATGTTGAAGAGGTTGAGGGAGGTCAAGATTGCTCTCGGAGCCATGGTTATTTCAGAGTTTTGGTCGTTTTGGAGGAAGACAGATCAAGCAACCTCAAAAAGAGTGAAGGACACAATGTTATATGATGCTTGGTGGGAGAGGGTAGATCTTCTTATTAAGATCATGGACCCTATCATTGCTTTGCTACGATTTGTAGATACAGACCAACCCTGTTATTCTAGTTATCATTGATGTCAATATATTGAAGAAGGCAAGGACATGAAGATGGTGATGAAAAAGGTTGGGACATGGTAATGAAGAAGGCAAGGACATCAAGGACATGACAATGGTGACCCTATGTTGAAGAAACCAAACAATGAAGGAGCCCAACACTCTGCCCTGCCTCCATTTCTGCACTAATAAATTGTCAGTGACTTTAAATAATATTTTCTCCATCTTAGAAGAAGAATCACATCATGAGACCTGGACCATCTTGAAGAGCATAATTTTATCTTTCTAATGAGCTATTATGTATCTCGAAATTCCAAATAACAAGAGAGAAATTAATTTTACAAGTTAAATTATACCTTTGTTCATGGAGTTGACCTACACAATCTTATATATGCCAGATTGCCTTAAAAGACATGTCCGTTCAGGCTTGTGGGCAGAATAACCTATTAATATAGGCTCATACCTCCTCCTCAAGGATAGAAGATAAGCATATAACACAGAGAAAAGATAGGAAGACTTGTTTACATCTCGTGAACAGTTAGAGGATAAATAAAGCTAAAGAAAATAAACTCTCAGACAACTGGAAGAGTACAATCCTTGCTTGGCACAATTCTGCAGTGTCTGAATTGACACAGTTCTGCAGTCTTTGAAATTGACACAGTTCCACATTCTCTTAATTGACACATTTTCGCAGCTCCTTGCATTGGCACAGTTCCGTAGTCCTTGCTTGGCACAGTTCCGCAGTCCTTTCTTGGCACAGTGCTGCAGTCTCTTACTTGGCACAGTTCCAAGGTACCTTATTGGTGCAGTTCCAGAATTCCTCGGTCTCTGTTTCTTGTTTTTGCATGGTCACAACAACATTAAGGGCAACTCCTCGTTGACACAACTCCTTGGTCTCCAAAGTGTTTTCAGTCTCCACAAAGTGACATTATCTTGGACAGGTGCTAAGCTTCTCAGGCCTTTGCAGTGGGATAGATTCTCACCCTCACAAAGAACTCTAATACAATGAGTGATAACTTGGACAAAGGCAGTGAGCAGTGACATGGTATACTCAAGGTGTCATTTCTTACAATAGTAATGGACAAAGCAAACAAATGAAATACAGTTGATCTTGAAACAATTGAATAGCCCCTTGACAATCAAGTAAATACATTTTATATTCTCTATACAAAACAACAACAGGATTGGTGTCCTTGGAGTTGGTGCTCCTAAAATCAAGGTCGGTGCCTTGGACGAGATAGGGTCAAAGCCCTAGAGGTCAGAGCCTCGTCAAATACCAAGTTGGTGCTTGACAATAATTATCATACATTGTACTTATTCTTTTATACTCAATAAAATTATTCTTATATCTTTCTCTGATTAAATTGTGAAGAATCTAAATGGTAATAATAACAATTGAAGGAAAATATTGATTCATCCCCTCTTAGTATTTCCAACAAACCCATCCTAGGAGAGGTTTATGAGGGGTGAGATTCCATAATTGAGGCAGTGAGGACCATTATTTTACAAAGTGAGTGCCCCGAGTATGAGACATCATCAGAGGCCTTCTTCACCACCATACAAGCTATTATTGTCAGCAGATGGGACAAGAATTGCACACCTTTGCATTGTTTGGCTCACTCATTGAACCCAAAATACTATAGCCATCAGTGGCTGAGTGGTGGACCTTCCCATAGATTCCTTCCTCAAATGGATGGTAAAATTTCACAGGGGAGGAAGGATGCATTGAGGCGACCTTTTTAGGATAGAGCATCCCTTTGATGAGGTGGAGGATGCCTTTGTAGAGTTTTCCACTGGCATTGGTCGATTTGCAGGATATGATGTGATTAGAGACAAGGGGGCTAAGAAGTCCTATTCTTGGTGGGTAACTCATGGGGCAACAAGCCATCCTCTACAACAGTTAGCCATGAGGCTCATCTCTCAGGTGACTTCATCCTCTTGTTGCGAGAGGAATTGGAGCACATATGGGAATTTGTATAGTATCAAGAAGAACATGATTAAGCAGTCCAGGGCAGAGACAATGGTGTATGTGCACACCAACCTTCGTCTTATTTATAGGCAGAAGGATGAGTGGTTGAAGGGAAAGACAAAGATGTGGGATGCCTTTCCTGATGATATGGGTTTGGAACTTTGGACAATAGTGTTGAGTTGGCATTGGCCAACTTGCATCTTAATGAGCCTTTGCTAGAGCCTGTCACTTTTGATGATGGTGATACTGTTGAGGGGTCATCCTCTACACTAGCAGATGCATAGATGACATTGGATATAGAGGATGTAGCAGAGGAGAGCAGTGGCGACCATGATGATGACAGTGATGCTGATTTTGATGATGATGATTGATGACTCATGAGCTACCTACTGGCTTGAGGCTTGTATTTGTTTTGTATTTGCTATTCTATTTGCCATTGGCATTGCTACTACCTATGTAACACATTTTGATTTTGATCACTTAACGAGAAAACTGCAGTTTCTTGTCTTTCTCCTATTGGATCATTGATGAATCTTTCACAATTGTATTTGTATGCATAATGTTACTCTGTAAAACTTACATCTAGATGAAGATTTATGTTTGAATCAATGAATTTGTATCATGAATGAGAATTTGTGTAAGAAAGATCCAATTTTTAATATATATATATATAAAATAATATATATTTTAATATATATATATATAAAATAATATATAACGTGTCTTGTTCCAGGGGGTCAACGTGCTATATATATATTTTAATAAAATAATATATAACGTGTCTTGTTCCGGGGGGTCAACGTGCCTGTGTCGGACACTCGAATCCTTGTGTCCTGCGTGTCCTGTGTTCCCGTGTTAGGTAACTTAGGTCACAACTTATAATCGAATGAGGTCAAGGATGTGGAACACGACACATTCTTGAGAGATTGGATGCGCTCCAACTTCCATCTCTTAGTAGAGTACTCCAAGAATAAATTTGCTTGTGGAATATTGGATGGGCTCATTCATGGCGACATGGTATAAGGTGGAAGATGACATCACCTTCTACAAAGATGAGATGTATGTTGAATTTTGTAGCTATGGCCGGTCTTCATAATATCTCATTTTTATTTGTAATTATGAATTATATTTGTAAAACGAAAATTTATTTGAGGCATGTTCTTCATGCTTGCAAGAAAAGGAAAATGCTTATTTTGTATTCAAAAGCAAAAATATTATAAGGATCATCAAGAGCGAGAAAAAAATGAAATTTTGAATTTGTATTTGACCAAGTCGGCCCCTCCAAGGTCAAGTTGGCCTGCCTAAGGGACAACCCTTCACCTTGTTGAAATTTGATAGCTCAGGGAGAAATTCCCTCCTTTGGGAAACCCTCCTCATCCTAAGGAGACCCTACTAGCCCTTGGAAGAATAAAATTTGCATAAGGAAAAATATTATTTTTAATGTGGAACCACATATACACAAAAAATACAAGTCAGTATGGGCAAAGAAATTCAACCTCATCAACCTCATATAAATAGACCACACTTGGCATCAGTTGGAGGCATCACATCACACATTCATTTCATCTTCTCTTTGTTCGATTAGCTCTAAAATTGCAGGTCCGAGTTCACACATTCGAAGGAGAGAGAGGCACTTTTGGTTTGACCAATGTTGACTTTTTGTTTGACACTGTTTTGACTAGCGTTGACTTGGGGAAGTTTGACTTTGTTTGACTTGGATTTTGACCTATTTTGGGGGGCTGAGTTGATTGTCATTTTGGCTGAAGTTTTTTGGGCATGTTGACTATCTTTCACTGCAAACTTGAGTAGGGTTTGACTGGAAATTTTATCTCTCCTTTGGCTGAGAGTTTTGGGGCTACTTTGATAGGGTTTGACTAAAGGAAGAAGGCCACATATTTTGACTGGTTGACCAATCTCTTTAGAAGTCGATTTGACCATTGACCAGGTCTGGTTAAGGTTGTGTTGACTGTTGTTGACTTTGACCAGAAATTACAAATTTGACTTTTGACCAGATTTGACTATATTGCTCATTTAGATTGGATATTGGATAGTTGACTTGGTTGGTCAAGGCTTTGACTCATTATTGATGTACTTGGACTATGTATCTCTCTGTCGAACATTTGATGACAATCTAATAGAAGAAGAATTTGGAAATGGTTGGGGTTTTTCCCTAGTCTTTGACTAAACCACCGTGTCTCTATTGTTCTTGGTTGTTTTCTATCGTGCATTTGGTTTACTGTTCTCTCTACAATTGCTTATTGTTACTGGAAGATTGAAGTCATATTGGATAATTGATTGCTAATTGAAGAAGTATTGTAATAAGTGATTGTGTCAACATAGAACATTGGAAAATTAACATGATCTCAGAGGTGAGGTGAAGACAAGCCCAAGGAGACAAGAGCAATCACCTTTGAAGGAATTTGATTTGAAGAAGTTTATGTGACTTGGTCAGGATGTCTACCTCATACTTCAAGATTGAAGAGAAGCTGAATGACTCATCTAACTATGCTATTTGGAGAACTAGGTTGGATGTGACTTTGGATGAGAACGATGTCTTGAAATATGTGGAACGAAAGGTACCTAAGCTTGTAGAGAATGCTTCTGTTGCTATCAAAGTTAAGTACAGGAAAGGTGAGATCAAAACCAAGAAGATTATTATTGATTTGCTGAGAGATCATTTGATTATTTATATTTCAAAGTTGAAGAAGTCCAAGGAAATGTATGATAAGTTGGTTGGGATGTACGAAGTCAACAACTTGAATCATATTCTATCCTTGAAGAATCAACTCAAGGACATTAAGATGAACAAGGGGGAGACTGTGCAGTCATATTTCATGAGGATATCCCAACTTAAGGATCAATTGTTGTCTGTTGGAGAAGTTACTTTTGATAGAGAGTTGGTATTAATTGCACTTGGAGGTCTTCCACCAATTTGGGAGACATTTATTACAACTATTAACAACAATGATAGGTTCCCTTCATTTGACGAGATCATTGGCAAGTGTACTCAAGAGGAGACCAAGATGATAGCTAGAGGGAGAATTCAAAAACATGAAGAAAGAGAACCCTCTGCCTTTACCGTCCAAGACAAGAGGAGGAAAGGATGAGGAGGTCCATCTAATACAAGAAAACTGACACCAACATCCAGGGACTCTTAAAGAAGATTTGGAAATGACAAAGTTCAATGTTTCAAATGCCATAAGTATGGTCATTTTGCCAAAGACTGTTCGGAAAATGGAAATGCTCCTAGGTCTTACGACAATAACCGTGGCTTCAACAACAAAAAGTTCTATGTTAGAAGAAGAAGAGAAGTTCATGTTGCTTGTGAAGAAGACCACCGTCCTCAAAAGAGATCGAGGAACTCAAGGTATGAAAATAATGCAGCTGCTACTCAATCTAAATACTTTCTTATTTCTGCTCTTTCTAGTTCCTCTACTCTGGATTCGTTTGATAGTTGGTTGGTAGATAGTGGGGCCTCTAAACACTTCACTTCAATGTTTCAAATGCCATAAGTATGGTCATTTTGCCAAAGACTGTTCGGAAAATGGAAATGCTCCTAGGTCTTACGACAATAACCGTGGCTTCAACAACAAAAAGTTCTATGGTAGAAGAAGAAGAGAAGTTCATGTTGCTTGTGAAGAAGACCACCGTCCTCAAAAGAGATCGAGGAACTCAAGGTATGAAAATAATGCAGCTGCTACTCAATCTAAATACTTTCTTATTTCTGCTCTTTCTAGTTCCTCTACTCTGGATTCGTTTGATAGTTGGTTGGTAGATAGTGGGGCCTCTAAACACTTCACTGGTTATCGTGAAGTCCTCTCAAACCTGGTTAAGAGGGAGATAAATTTGAAGATCATTTTTGGGGACAATTCTACCTATGCCGTGAAGGGCTTTGTTTCTATTTCATTTCATTTGGATTATGGTGAAACTATACATCTACAGGATGTTCTATATGTGTAGGGATTGAAAAAGAATCTAGTGTCTATATTTGTCTTGGAGGACAAAGGAATGAAGGTTGCTTTTATAAATGGAAAGGTTCTTACCTGGCCTGTGGAATGTTGTTTAAGGGATGCATTCACTTTGGGATCTAAAATTGAAGGCCTGTATAAAGTTAATGGAAGACCAATATGAACAATTGGTTCATGATAATAATCTTTAATATGAATTGTGGCTCTAAAGATTGGTTCACCTTTACTATGATGCCTTGCCTAAGGTGAGGAAGATGGTTTCTGGAATGCCTAAGGTTCAAGCAAATCATGATGGAGTTTGTTCGGGATGTGCTAGTGGAAAGAAGACAAGGGGACCATTCTCTTCTAGCAGGAGCAGGACCATTGGTATTCTACAAGTCATTCATTCTGATCTATGTGGACCCATGTTTGTGACATATCTTTGTGGCTAACTATACTACATAATCTTTGTGGATGGCTTCTCTCGCAAAACTTGGATATTCTTCTTGAAGCACAAGGACTAGGAATTTGATATGTTCAAGGACTTCAAGGTGTTGATAGGAAATTAAACAGGGAAGAGAATCAAAGTCTTCAGGTCTGATAATGGTGGAGAATTCATTTCAAATGAGTTCATTGACTTTTGTAAGAAAGCAAGAATCAAGGAGGAGACCATTGTACCTTACAACCCTGAACAAAATGGAGTAGTTGAAAGAAAGAATAGGACAATTATGGACGCTGCTCGAGCTATGCTAAAGGATCAAAAGTTGCCTAAGTTTCTATTGGGTGAAGCTGCTAACACAACGGTTTATGTTCAAAACATGCTTCCTCATCAAGCCTTGGGTGACAGGACTCCCAAAGAAGTTTTCACAGGTGTAAAGCCCAATGATGGACTTTTAAGGATTTTTGGCTACCCCATCTACTTTCATGTGCCGAAAGACAAAAGGAACAAGCTGGAAGCTTGTGGAAAGAAAGGTACATTTGTTGGTTATTGTGAAAATTATAAAGCTTATAGAATATATGTGCTTGGTTAAAGGAATATAGAGTTTAGCAGAGATGTAACATTTGATGAAGATTCTGCACTTGGGAAAGCAAGGGACACTCCCCCCCTGGCCAATGTTGAGAAGAAGGATGTGCCATGGATATTCTAGAAGGCCCTTCTTGTTGAGAAATCTAGGGAAGCTAGATTAGGGTGATTTCTCTTACTTTGATAACTACTTGTGATGTTCTTTTACTTAATTTGATGTACTTGTATATAGCTTCTTCGTTCACTTGATTATTATTGTGTTCTTATCATCAAACAACTACCAAACTATGAAGATCAATGAGACAAGAGGACACAAAATATAGGCTGCTAGCCAGGACCAAAACTTCTCCTCTTGAGGATTCTTCTCTTCTTAGAGTATCCTTAAAATGACGAATTCCAAGACCTAAGACCCTGGACAAAGACACCTCCAAGACCAAGTTGACCTTCCTTTTTGACGAGCTTTGCTCACACAGCTTCCAACAACAAACTTCGACCTTTTAGCAACTTCTCCAGCAACTTCGACCCCCAACAACAATTTCTGCACAACAAACTTTGACCCAGTGTTGTTAAAAGCGTGATTTAATCGCGCTTTATTCCCCATGGCGCTTAAAACGCGCGTTTTATACCAAAAAAGCGCGAGTATTTTTTTTGGCGCTTTTTTCTGAAAAAAGCGCGATTTTTTGAAAAAATCGCCCTTTTTTCGAAAAAAGCACTCTTTTTTCAGAAAAAAGTGCAGACCCCTCCGACAGCGCGATTTATAATGACAAATTACATTTTTTCTTGGTCATTTAGACAGTGAGGCACGCGCGGAAGAGGAGAAGAGCTAGGAGAGAGCAGCTAGGAGGGTTTCTTGCCGAATCGAAGTGGTTCGAGGACTATTTCAAGAGGAGATCACTGATTACACCGTAGAAACGGTATGTAGGTTAAATTTTTTTTGTTTTCATTGTTTCAAAACATTGTTTTTCTATGTTTTTAATTGTTTTTGGTTGAGAAACTTCATATGAGCACCATTTTTTTTTGTTTTCATTGTTTTTAAAGAATTTTTTGTATTTCTTCATTGATTTGGGATGGGTAACTTGGTA
>APFE030098397.1:14940-27353 GCA_000404065.3 Pinus taeda
GCCACCAGTAGAGGACGTGGTCTACCTCCTGTACCTCCTATTTCTAGTTCTTCAGCTAGTAGAGCACATCAGACTCCATTGCCCTCTACACCAGCACAAGCACCAGCATCTACATCGAGAGGGAAAGGGAAAGTTGTTGCATTTTCTCGCAAGAGGGGCAGAGGAAATCAATAGGATTAGACTTTCATTTTATTGTATATGACATTATGACATGATGAGATACATTATCATATTTTTTGTTGATATTTTGAGGCTGAGTTGGGACTCAGGAGTCAGGACTTACTATTCAGGACATGAATCAATGTTATGTGTGATTTTAGCGCTAGAAATGATATTAAACATCTTATATATTAGTTTTTTTATCATATTTATGTGTCAATGTATTTATTTTATGTTGTAGATGGTTTAGATATTAAAAAAAATTGAAAAAAAATGAAAAAAAAGAATATTTTGTACCAAACGATTTTTTCCCGCTTTTTAAAGCTTTTTTCCCGATTTTTCCGCTTTTTTCCGCTTCGTTCCCCGCGCCGATTTAATCCCGCTGGTGCTTTTAACAATTTGACCTTTCATCAATTTGTCCAGCAACTTTGACCCCCAACAACAATTTTTGCAACTTTGACCTAGTAGCTTCAGCAACTTCGACCTAGCAACTTCAACAACTTTGACCTAGCAGATTCACAACTTCGACCTTGATGTAGCTTCACAAATTCGACCTAGATGCAGCTTCACAACTTTGACCTAGATGCAACTTCACATTGTCGACCTAGATGCAACTTCACAACTTCGACCTAGAAGTAACTTCACAACTTCAACCTAAATGCAACTTCACAACTTCGACCTACAAGCAGCTTCACAACTTTGGCCTTCACAGCTTCAACAACTTCGACCTAGATGCAACTTCACAACTTAGATGCAACTTCAGAATTTCAACCTGCCCAACAACTTTGGAAACCCTAACACAAGAGAGAGAGAGATCCAAAACTTCGATCTTTCTCTTCTTCTTCTTATCCTTGATTTTTTTTTTCCTTTTTCCAGCTTCTTTCTTGAGGAGATCGAACTTGCTTATTGTGTGTCCAAATCCAATTGAGGTCGAGTTCCTTCTTATATATAGTCTTTCTAGGGGTACGAATTGTCTTCTTAAGGCCGACTTGATCTCTTGTAGGCCGACTTGATCTTGGAGGGTCATTTGACACAATTTTGACTCAAATAAATTGTTTTGAATTGTTACAATATGCCCAATGGGGTCTTCTTCATATGACAATGATTCTATTGACTTCTCGACTCTATGGCAAACCTTATAAGCACTCAATGGGTGCTTGACCTCTAAATAAAATGATCTTGAGCATGAAACCCATGCTACAAAAACAACTATAATATTTTTTTCTTTTTCTTTTTACAATATACAAGAATCAAGAATACATTTCATATTTATGAAAACCGAACTTAGTTACATATTTCAACACTCCCTCTAGGTATTCATAATCCATACATGGTACTTGGACATTCTCAAACTGAAGAATTCTCATAAGAATAGTTGGATTGGTAATCCATCTCATAAGCTATCTTATTAACTTATACTAGAGCATCTCATCATACCAACCAACATTGTCATATAGCAAGGCCTTGACTAACAACTCAATCTCTCCACAAGATCAAAGCACAATGCTAGCAAGGCCAATCACTGATAGACACCATCATCATTGTCTCTCAAGGCAAATACCCCACTCGGGTATTCAAAGGATATGTCCTTTTAGGACAATTCCTGTCTTGGAATAACACATCCTCAAGGAATTTCCTTTTCGACTACTCTTGCCTATTGGATGCCCTACCACATCCTCAAAAAGTATCAAAATCAATCTCAGATGCTTACTCAATCCTCCATTCTTTCTTCATAACATGAAGACAAGAATGATGTATCTATCTCTCCCTCTCAGCTACGGAGGATATACTCATTCCTATAAAGGAATATATTCAAGCTCCTTCTTAACCAGGGACTTGCCCAAGCTCCCTCTCAACTAGGGACTTGTTATCAACAACAACTGTCTGCTCTTTGGTGGAGATCACGGTACTCTATCATTGGCTTGTAAGGCTCCTTTTTCTGCATCATGTATCTTCTTCATCATGGAGCCTTCTTCATCATCACATTATCATAGGGCATTGCTCATCTTCTTCATCACTTTTCCTTCAACGAACCATGGTGTTGAACCAATAGTCATGTCATCCTCCTTTTCATCAAAAAGTGATCTTCTAGTCCACATCTGGCTTTACTTTATACAACTACCTCTTCCAAGTCATGTTTCTTTCAAGATCTTCCATCCAATCACATGAGTGCTAGTTGTAGGTGACATCTACAACTTTCTTTTGGTAGCCCTGTAACAACCCAACCAAATGATTTCAGAAAAATCAAAATAAACATCAAACCAAAGTTATCTTTGTTAAGATGGCCTTTCGTCATGACATCAACTTTTCCCAACATCAAAATGTATGAATCCATCTCGAAGACATTTAATATCAAGGGTCTCCTTTTTCAGACTTTATCAAGGTCTTCATACCTTCTTTTTCCATGGAGATGTCATAGCTAATTCTTCTAGTTATCGATATTGATCACTTATCTCTATCTTACATAACTGTAGTTGCATCTTTCACAAACTCTTCTTCCCTTCTTCATATATGGATTCCCCAAGAACTTCTATACATAGTTCCTTATAAGAACCATGATTATCAACCACCTCATATTTCATATGAGTTCATACTATGTTGATTCCATCTTATCAATATGTAGAAGAGTTCAAGGCATATCGTCTACATGCCTTCATGCATCATTCTAATGGAAGAGATCCTTCTTCTTCAATAATGCTCATGAGATATAATTTTCAACCATTCTATCTGCAACCATGTGATGGCATGACTTTATCTATCAAATATATATACATACCTCTTCCTTCATGTGGTCATCTAGACTTCCTTCTAGCAATTTCCTTTCTCAAGGATGAGAGTACTTCAACCATCTTGACACATTGCACTTCTTTGTCATCATACGTTACCAGTGGATCCCACAAAAGGTGAAATGTGGACTATTTGCGAGACACTTGCTTTATTCATAGTAGGGGTGAACCTTCTCATAAAGATTCTAGTGGAGGATCTTGATGATCCTCATTCTGCAAATGCTCCTTTCTAATATATGATGACCTTCCTTTATCTTCTACCTTGATGACTTTTCTCCAACCATATATACTTCTACTCCAATTATCCTTATATGCTTCCAGTGGAGATGCCATGAGTTGCATTCTTCCTATCATAATGACTGCTACAACCATGTAGACTTTTACTTCAGTTATCCTTTCAAGCTTCTATGATGATGTCATCTCTATCTTGCTATCATGCATCCTATCATACTTCTATAACTAAAAAGAACTAAGTGAAGGAGATTATCTCAGTCATAGTGAAGATCTGTCACTAACTCCTTTTTTGATTTCTTCTTTCAGGCTCTTCTACTTTTTCAGTGATATGGGCTTCATTTCTTTCTTTTCTTTTCTTGTTGTCCTTCTTGAGTTTGGGACAATTCCTTTTAAAGTGCCCATAATCTTTGACATATCGATCTTCTTCTTTTTCCGAGGTTCAAACTTTCCAAATTTTCCTTTTCTCTTGATCATGGCAACACATGCTTGAACTTGTTCATTTGATCCAACATCGCTCTTTGCCTTCAATCTAGTTTCTTCAATCTTACATAATGACCAAAGTTCACTGAATGGAGTGGCTTCCTTCTTTCCATAGATACTTGATACAAAGTTGCCCCATTCATTAGGTAGTGCATTGAGCACAACGGTTGTCATTTCTTTATCGGACATTATTTCCCCTAACTCTTGTAGTTGGTCTCTTATTTGTGACACCCTCATAAGGTATGCGACTCTCCCTTCTACCTTTGATACCTTCATCTTGTATATCTCAGTTCCCAAAGATATAACTTCTCTTGCAGTGCTTACGGAAAATAGTTCTACCAACTTTTCATAGATTTCTTTCGATATCTCCATCTTTGCTACATAAGGGATGAGTGAATCCTTGATTGATTCTATGAGGATTCTTGGAGCCCTTATTCCCCCTTTCGTGTACTTTGATAATGCTTGAGATTGCTCTTGAGATGGTTTGGTGATGGAGCCCTTTACATATTCAATAACTTCATTCTCTATGAGGATCAAATCTATCCTCTTCTTCCATGCAAGGTAGTTTGATGACCCAACCAATTTGTTGCTCTCCTTGCAAAATGAAGTCATTTTGATAGTAGATTCAAACATAGATATACAGATACTTACTTGTCAAGTGAAGATGCTCCTTGATGATGATATCTTCAACTTGATGCCTTCTTGATGATGTTGATAATAGAAGATGTCTTCTTGATGAAGATGTCTTCCTTTGAAAAGTAGTGATCCTTTCTTCAATGAGAGGGAGATCACCTTTATTTCTTTGATGATGATCGTAATGCTTTTTCTTACTTGACAAATGTCTCCTTCTTCGCTAGGGTTTTCTCCTTCTTCTAGGGAATTTCGCTCTTTTCTTCTGCCTTCAATTACTGCAGATCAAACTTCTTGGTTTATGCTCCAAATGAGGTCAAAGTAGCTGCCAATATATAGTGAATCTTTGAGGTTGAATTCCCTTGATGAGGGCGACTTGGTGGAGGAGGCCTAAATGACCTAATTTATATCAAAATAAATTTCTTCTTTGATAGATAGAGCCCAAGAAGTGTCTTTTACATGATGATGACGACAAGGACTCTTGACACAAACCATAGAAGCCTAAAATGGAGGCTTTGACCTAGAAGGCGTAGACCGAAGCATGAAACCCATGCTTTAATACGTCAATTTCTTTTATAATAAAATTTCTTTTTCTTTGTTTTGACAAATACATTACATTATGACTCAAATACAATTATGAAGACCGACACTAGTTACATTTTTCAACACCTCCTAGACACACTTCAGATCACACATTTATCTTTGTTCAAGCGAAGTAGCAAGAAATATTTGAAGGATGAAAACAGGAGGAGAAAGATCATTCTATAGCCCTCACTCTAGTGACTAAAGGAGGTCGAGTTTTGGACGGTTTTTTGAGGTATATCTCTATTGAACAGTGCAAAATTTTGTGGCATACTGCCCAAGTCTTTTCTGGCATAATTCTGTGATATAGTGCGAAGGCTCCTTGGTTTAAGTGCATAGATCTGAGGCATATATCCTGTGGTATTTAGGTCCCTTTGGAGACCTCATCTTTGAGGTATATCTTTGTGGATAAGTGCATATTTGAGGTAGAATCGCAGGACTCTTTAGAGGTTGATTTGACCATTGACCAGGGCTGCCTTGACTGTTGTTGATTTTGACTAGAAATTTAGATTTGACTATATTGCTAATTTTAGATTGGATATTGGATATGTTATCACTCCAAAATTTCTTCAAAGTTGTTAGAAAAAGAAATGATAGAGGTAACCACAAACCAACTTTGGAGATTAGGATCTAGCCTTCTTAATCTCAGAGAGGGCTCTCTCTTTTTTATTTAACTTTGTTTAAGTTAATTGATTTTAGGCTAGTTATGATTGTGCTTTGGGTTTTGATTTAGATTTGGTGGTGGGATCACTCACTTAGATGAAAAAGGGTGGTCTTTTACCATTGGGCTATGGGGTCAAATGTCAGACAAACAGGACTGGATCAAGTTCTAAAAATAGTGTCTACAGGGCAAGATAACAGAGTTACTTCAGATCTCAAGGCTGGATGATGAAGTGGTTTTCAATCGGATCCAAAGAGCAATTAAGGGTTCCTTAGGCCGGATTATGAAGAAAGTGAAAGAGGTCAACCGGGATGGGAGAGAAATTAAGGATTCTCAGATCCGGATATCAGAAGAAAACATGTAAATGATTAACTGTGCAAAACAGAGTGTACTTAAACAAATTCTGAGATAAATTTCTAGTTAATTCATTCAACTTTAGATAACATTTAAGTTTGTGAAAAGCATAAGAGAATAACAAATTGACAAAGAAAATACTTCACTGTAATAGCTCTGCACATGAATCTTGTAATGCAATCTCTTTATCACTTGCTCCAACATGCTGACTTGAAAATTGGTACAATAACCCTCAGGTTTATGATCAAAATAACTTTACAAATGTATAGCAATCCACACTCAATACTTCGAATTATCAAGTATTTATACAAAAATATTTTACAAAATATCCCAAACTGTCTTGGGAACTAATCTAGGAGAAAGAAAAAATCTTCATGCAAGAAGATAGAGACAACTATTGAACTGATGCTTGCTGCCCCTGCTTATTAGGTTGTGCTGGCTTTAATCTTTGATATTTTGCCCTTTAATCTACTTTGTTGTTTGGTCTTCACGCTGGATGTTCTGATCTTTCAATTAATACACTTTGACCTGGATGACTTGTCATTATCCTTTTACTGTGCCCTTTTACTATTACTGTACATTTTTACATTTTTACTGTGTATTCTACAGTATATCATTTAGTTTCTCCCATGTTTCAGCATTTGGTAATTGAATATTGATCATTTTCCTGAAAATCTCATCTGCGTCTGTGTACTTGGCAAAAGTAGGCTTATTGACAAAAAAATGTTTTACCTCATGCTGGAGGTAAAACAAATTCTTAAAAGTTTGATATAATACTTTGCTAGTAGGTATGCCCTTCATGGATGAAGTATTCACCTGATCTCTGGCCACTTCCTGGATTTTTCTATTACAATCCTCCTGTGTCATTAGCTTATCATTTATTACCAAGGGATTCGGTAAACCTTTTTGCCTCAAAATTTCAAATTTGACCATGAATTTGTCAATGGCCAGCTGCATGGTTTGGCACTTGTCTTCCAGGTTTAACATCAAACTCCTCTTGGTGAGGACCCTTTTCACTTCCAAAATTGTACCTGTTTTGTTAGGTATCTCTAATTCCTGCAGCGCATACTTGTTCTTGGAGTTGAGGAAGTGAGTGATCCTTGCAGCTTCCTTTGGCATGTCTCCAAGTTCTGCTTTGACTCTTTGTATGGCTTCTGTAGCCTGCTTTATTAAGTCAATCTGTTCAAAAAATAACTTGGATGGATGGCCAAATATCATTGAGAGAGTCAATGATATTGGCCCACAATTGTTCCTTAGCCTGACCTAGGGGTTCATTCAGTGTCAGTTCCTTCTCCAGGTTTTCTATTCGTTCATTCATCCTTGTAGACTTCTGCTGTTCTTCTTTGTGCATGATTTAAGCAAGCTTGTAGTTAGTTTCCACGCTGGTCACCTTCTCCTTAAGCCTGTTCATCTCAGTGGTCTGAATGGACATTTCTTCCATTGCTTTAACCAACCTGTTTGCGTCATCACCCGCAGACCCTGTTGCTGATGTAGAGGGTGTAGATGTTGGCAGTGCTGTGGCCATTGGAGCTGTGGGGGCTAAGGATGCTGCCAAAGTAGAAGGTACAACAGTGGTTACTATTGGAATAAAAGTGGCAGGGGCATCCTCAAGACTAGCTTGTTTTTGTTGAATTAAGCTATCCAATTCTTTTTCCATCTCCTTTCGCTGATCATTCAATTGAAGTACTAGGTCCATAATCTCTTCATGATTGGTTTGGGATCTCCAGGACCTCTTTAGTTTGTGGGTGTTCTAAATGAGGCAACTTTAGCTGTTTCTTGAGAGCTGCTATATCCTCATTCTTCTTTTTGATCAATTTTTTAGTTGCCTTAATGTCACTTGGATCATGGCCCAACTCAATGATCAAGTCCTCCAGTGACTTGATCCCGTTGTCTTAGGCCTTCTCCAATTTGTATTGGGCTGTTACATTATCCAGTGAACCCTGCAGCTTGTGTGCAGCCATGGCCTTTCCTGTAAGGGTAGAGTAAATCATCTCTCCAGCATGTTTATGAAATTCTATCTGGTCAATGGGATGAACATCCCTGGCCAATACTTCAAAATCAGTCTTCCTATAATCCGCTGAGGTCTTGATTGTTGAACAGTGGGCTGCATGAATGAAACTTGCATCTTTCCTGCTTTGATGTCAAACGCTGACATCAACCTGCTCTAGTTCGCTGGTGTATGCTTGAAGTATTGGGTGTATGTCTCAGCCTTCAACTTCTCATTCCTCATCTTTATTTCCTTGTACCTGTCTTTGATGTCTCTTTCTTCGTCAACTGGTCTGGTAAAGGAGGAAACCTCAACACTCAGCTATCTCTCAATCATTTGAGTGTTGGAGGTTGATGGTTGCTGTGTTTCACCTGAAGCAGCTGTGTCTTTGCTTCTTTTTCCATTGTTTCAGTGTCAGTTATTTCCACTGATTCAATGTTCTCTTCCTATTCAGACACATGATTCAACTTGGGCCTTTTCCTGAGTTCAAAGTATTCATCTATAGTCTCCATGGCAGAACTAGAACCCTCCTCCCTATTCCTTTTTGGATTCCTGTCCTCATTAGCTGGGGTCTGTAAAACAGGAGGATTACTCATTGGTTCCCCTAGTTCTGGAAACCTGTAGGAAAGAACTTTGGTCAATTTGCTTTTCAACATCAATTAGTGTGTTTTTAGCATCCACTACTATGCTATCTATGTCAATCAATGTGTTTTCCAACCACTTTGATTGGTTGGCAAACTGCTCAATATCAGGTCTTGGATGGTGGATGAAAGGTCCCAATTTGAACTTGATTCTCAATTTGTTTATGACCCCATGAGGGTCATACTGCCACATGAAGTTGTTTCTGAATTTCATCTGTTGCAATATCTTGACAGCGTCAGGTCCAACTTCTCTGTTATTACATATGAAGGGGCCCAATTGGTTCTTTATTTTAAATTGGGTCTTCTTCTTAGCTACTAGGAATTTGACCTCATCTGAATTGATGATTTGCTTAAAATACGCAAGTGTAAATATCCTCATAGGGAGGTATTTGGGCAGCTTATAAGGGCCTAGTTGTAGGAATTTACAGGGTAAGTTCCTCAGACAGAACACTAAAGGACACCGCTCACAAACAGATCACAGATCAATACACCAGTATTTTTGTCGTGGTTAAAACCCTCAAAGAGGGAAACAGTCCACAGCCTGAGCCAATGCGGCCACTTCAGGCAATTTATTAATAAAAGAATGAAATTTTACATAAGCTTCTCTCATGAACAGTTAACCTACAAATGACCCTCCATGCTCTTTAAATAGAGATCATGGACCAATCGAGTATTAAACCACAGATCAAGTGTCGATAATACCGAGGGGAGAATGAACCGTTAGATCACTACATATCGTGACCGTCGGATTGTAAGTTACAAAAGTACATAGTAAAGAAACACACTTTACCTAACTCTATACTAGACCAAGTTATACTTAACTATTTCCTACGTGTCGGAATATCCTAACACAAAATTGGTCGACTATCATTCATTTTCCATCTGAACCCTCACCTTTATTTATTTACGCTATTGAGTCCTGACTTCTTCACTCATGGATCTATCCTGATGATGAACGACGGAGGATGGTTCGAAACATCGATTCCAATAATTTGTATGTGATGACTCTAGAAGACAACACTACACATAATATAGATCGCAGAAGCCTCAAATCAATAATCCCTTTCTTTTTGAGAGGGAGTGTTGAGAAATTCCAAAAAGAGAGTCCAGTTTAATTTGTCTTTGAATTAAACATGAAATTAAATTTGAATTCTATTCTCATAGAAACTTAAAATAGTTAAAATAAGTTTATTAAACTTACTTAACTTAGGAAATTTGAGTTGGAAGTATTTTTGTCATCATATGTATGTCTCCCTACTTTGTAGGAGTCAAGTATGAGTTAATTGTGACTTGTAAAATAAAAGAGTTAGTTTCATGAGTTAGTTCGGTTAAATTAGTTCTCAAACTGATTGAGAGAACTAATAGTGAGTTAACAGTTAGTGGTGACACTAATGAACTCCACTAGTGATACCCTAGTTAACAGAATATTTACTCATCAAAAGTTCATGCATGTCGATCTGAGAAAGACCCAGTTGAGACTAAAGTGCAAGGACAATGTACTATTTGTTTTAGATTTTTCTGAGTTGCATTGATCGTGCATGCAATCAAGAATTGATCTTTAAGGGATTGCATAGTTTTTAGAGGCTTTATTTCCCTTTAAACACAAGTTATCCTCCATGGGAATTTACACATTGGAATAGAGACTTGGAGAGCTTGTGAAGAAGCTAAGATTTGGCCTTGATCTTTCTTATGAGTTGGAGATTGAATTTGTTGAGTGTTGGGATTGTTCTAGAGAGAACAAGCATTGTAATTTCATCTTAATTTTTCAGATTAATACAAAATAGATAGTGGGGCTTTGCGTTGTGGATTTCCTTGTATATTTATTATGCTATGTGCCTTTGCTTCTCTTCCTCTATTGATTATTTTTTTCTAGATGTTTATGGGCTTCCAAGGTAAAGAGTAGAAGTAGATTCTTGTCTCTTACTTTAGCAAAGTGCATTAGCTTGTGAATCTACAGGATTTTCTACATAAAGCACTGGGTGAAGGAGTCTTCAAAGTTTAGAATGACACCCAATCTTGCTTACAAGACAAAGTCTCTCAAGAAGGCTTACCTATTCTTGATCATATTTGCATGTTGATTATATGGTCAAGAAAGAAAAAATACCTTTCCTGAAAATTGGATGGTTGTGTTGCACTAGTTGGTGAGTGATGGAAGGCCATTAAACTGGTTAGTCTATTGGCTCTTTAGATGAAATTCCATGTGACTAATGCCTGGAATCTGCAAAAGGATGAGCAAGAAAGATTCTACATGTCTGCTTTTTTACTTGATGCAATATGTGTTCAACATCAGTTTCCTGGCATGAGCTGGACATGGACATCGAAAGAGATTGTCGTCAAAATTTATTGTGAGTTTCTTTTTGACTGGATCTATCAAGGTGTTATGGCAAGGCTGAGTGACAATTTCATCATTGCATTGTACAAGTTGATATTTGAGCAAGATGCACCTTGCATGTCCCAAGAGGTGATGGAGGAAATACCTGACATTGTAGATTGGTATGCCTAACCAAGTGGCACCTTCATCAAGATGTTTTATAGAGAGAAGCCTCTACGTGTTCTACCAAGGTATGCCACAGACAATTTGGTCATGCAAGTGGTCTCATAACACATCTCCATGAGGTTATCAGCAGAGTTGCATAGGAGGAATAAAGCACCATGGCCCACGCTTCCTTTGTGGATTGGATTGTACGAGATTAACAGCTTAAAGGATGTAGATGCTAAAGCTAAGGAAATAGTGAAGTTCGAGTTCGATACTAAAGATTATAATTTGTATTGTCCCCATGGTATTTGCAAGAACCACTATGTGAAGGTGTACTATCCATAGATCCATGAGACATTTCATTGGCTTGCAGATGAACCTTGAAGATACTGTTACAGTGAGTCAAAGCTTCATGAGCCAGTCAGTATAGCGACAACATCGAAAGTTTCTTTGCAGGCAGTAACAATGTTGGAAACAACAACAACAATAAGCAATGAACTAGTTCAAGACAAGGGTAAGGTGAATATTATTGAGAACCCATAGGATGAGCAAAGCTACAAGATGAAAGAAGATCCTATCACTGAGAAAGCAACTTTGGAAGCAGACGAAAAGAGGAAGAGTGAAGGAAGAAAGAAAATAAAAGGCTAGAGGAAGTAGAATGGAAGTTGCAGGAAACGAAGAAGAAGTTGAAGGAAGAGCAAGGGATGAGAAGGAGAGAGAGGAGAGAGAAGAAGAAATAGGAAGAAGAATAAAGTAAGGGTGTGATTATAGAGAAACCAACACCCATACAGGTTGATGAGTCAGAACAGGCAGCAACTAAATAAGAGGGTGAGTAGATGCAGGATCGAGAGCTTACTCAGTATACTGACCAAGTGATCAAAGTAATGGACATGGAGTTGGGGAAGGAGCCACAAGACCAAGATATTGCCCTCATGCTGACAACACCTAATGTCACCTCTCAGTCTCCACCACCTCCGTTGTTAGAACGAGTCCTGAGTCAGCAAGGAGAGGTTTTTCTCCTTGATGACAATACAGTGATGGATGTGTACCAACTATCATTTGATGAGTTACAGAATAAGATTGTATAGGTGTGGAGAAATAGTTTTCCAGATGATCATGCATCATTTGCATTCATGAAGTGTAATGCCCCACTTAAATCTTATCCTACAAATTTTGTTAATGTTTAAATTATCTAAAAATATTGAGAAATATAGGTCTAATATAAAATTCATGATTTCCATTATTTAAATTCTCCACTTACCTTCTCAAATTGAATATTGGGTAGAATTTGGTCTCCTTCCATTATTTCAAAATGTATGTATTCATTTCACATTACTCAATGTACCCTCACATTTATTAAGGAGAAGACATGGTCCTCTCCATGTAATTACATTTCACATTCTCCAATGTACCCTCACATTTA
>APFE030098397.1:37490-62291 GCA_000404065.3 Pinus taeda
AATCTAGCATGCCATAATAAACTTGATGGAAGTGTACCTTCTTCATGATGAGAATTGTATGAGAAATGTTGTGCATGAGCAGATGTTCCTTGCAGTTTGAGAAGCCTTTCTTCTTCTATTCCTCTCATGACAAGTGAGTGATCAGATGCTTTTCTTATCTCAAGCTCAACATCAAACATATGAATGGAGTTACCTTGCTGGCGGATGTGGACCAAGGACAACAAGTTTCTCTTGAGCTGTGGGAGATATAGAACATGATCCAAAAGAAAATCTGGAAGACCAGACAGTTTAAGCTTGATTGTGCCAAGCCCTGATGGCTTGATTTTTGACTGATATGCAAAGTATACTGCTCTATCAACATTGTCAGTGAAATCTTCAAAAAAATATTTTCTATGAGTCATGTGACAGGTTGCTCCTGAATCAAGCAACTAATCATTTTTCCAGGAAGCAAGTGAAGCATTAAACAAATTTTCATTTACTCCAATGTTACATTGTGCCTCAATATAGTGAGCGGATTCAGGTGCTTTACCTTGTCTGTATCATCAGTTTTACCTTTCTGTTGGTTTCTTTTCTGCTCAATTTTGTCCCATGGTAGCTTGCATGTAGAGGCATCATGTGATCCATTTCTTTTGCAGCGAATACAGTGTAAATTTGCCTTTTCTCTTTGAGAATGTCTGCCCCCCCTGCCTCTGAAATATCTTCCTCTTCCTCTTCGTCCACCTCTTCCTCTTGTAGAATCTTGAGCAGGATGCTTTTCTTTATGAGCAAGGCACACAGTGTCTTCAGAAGACTCAGGGGTTGTCTTCTTTCCAAAAGCGTTTTCTCTTTCAGCGAACTTTTTCACAAGAGAGTCAAATGTTATATCTTTGAGATTTCCATTTGCTTGCAAATACTTAAGATAATTGGAGTAAGTAGGATAAAGTGCTTTGAGAAAAGCAATAAGAGGGATATCCAACTCAACCTTAGTGGATTTGATATCATGCATTATAGACTTTACTTCAGATGCAAGAGCAAGAGGATCATTATTTTGCAGTTCAAGAGTGAAGAGTTTAATCATGAGTTGGACGACTTCAAGTGCAGAATGTGAGTCATAGAGTTCTTTTAGCTTTTGTATAGCTTCAAAGGCAGTTGAATATGATGAAATATGGCGACTCACCTCTCCATTTACAGATGCTGCGATTAATGCATAGGCTTTGCTGTTATTGTTTTCCCAAATGACGAGCTCTTTGTCTGAGGTAGGCTGTACTAGGTCATTGTCTCCTTCTCCGACACTCTCCTTTCCACAACTCATTGAAGATGAGGGTGTGTTTTATCATCCGGGACCATTCAGGATAGTTCTCCTTGCCAGTGAGAACTAGTCCTACCATGGATATGATTGAATGCATTCTGTAAAAAAATTTTGCTGATAGAAAAGAATACTTCTGCCAATATAATGTACTTAAAAAATTTATGTGGGAAACAATTTTGGTTGTTTAATTCATATCACAGTCAGTAATCAATCATTCTTCACGAGCTCTACAAAGTTTGAGCAGCAATGACATCAACCGTGAGCTCTACAAAGTTGGAGCAGCAACGACATCACAATTTCAAAGCTCACTGAAAGTAAAAATGCCATAAATCCCTTTGATTCTCTAGACCTTGAAGCTAGTAATAAAAAATATGGCAGCGTTAAAGTGCTGGACAGTGTTTAAAAAATATGAGACAATGTTAACAAAACAATACACACTAAAAATGCGCTGTTTAAAAATTGCGTTGGGCATTTCCATGCATTTTAAAGACACTAAAAAGAAATCTGCCGCTGCTAGAATATAGTGAAAAAGCCAAATCCTAAACCCAAGTGCGAATTAACCCCAAATCGGAGGTAGCAATCTTTAAATCATATCGATTGGTATATTTAATACCACCGTTCCAAACCTGGCCGATAGAGGCATTCTACAACGCTCGGGCTTCCTATAACCGCAAAACCGTTATCAGAAACAAAAGCAGTTTTCAAACTGCGCAACCACTCAAACCCTAAGTTACGAAGAGGCCGAAATATGGGACAACGTTAAGTTGCGAACAGGTCAAAATATGGAAACCATATACCGCATTCAAATGTTGATACCAGGTTGTACAGAGCAAGGAAGCATATTTTCATGTGCTCTTGCATTTAGTCTAACAGAGACAGATCCCATCTTTTAAATGCTTTGTTGAACAACTTGATGTTTTCTAAAGACGCATGCGTGTCATATAGGTCGTCTAAAATGACCAGACAGATGGTAGTTTTGGTAAAAAAAGGCTCTACACGTAGCGAGCAAGTAATACAGTCCTTGCAGATCGAAAGAGCAAAACGGAATAAGAAAAAAATGGCGGGTAAGAGTTCGATGCAGTACAAGAACCTGGGGCGAATTTCAGATATATGGAAACGAACAGAAGCCCGAGACCGATTCCCACGCCATTGAATGGTATGGTATGAATACTACAACGAAAGTTGGTCAAGAGAGTTGTTAATTTGGCAAAGTAACGGGCAAGATTGGCATGAAAAGAGCACATCAGAGTAATGAGCAAGACAAGCAAACATACAGTGAAAACTAGTGTGGAAAGGGTAGAGCTGGCAGAGGATTTGCAGAGGAGTTATTCCAGGATAGAGGGGAATAAGGCAGAGGTAGAGGCAGAGGCCAGGACAGAGGAGTTATAGGAGCATAATAGCTAAAACAAGGAGCTGGCTCTGATACCATGTCAGGCCAGGTAGTAACTCCAATAGGCAATAACACTGATTCGTTCTATTTCATTAGGTAGGCTATTGTTATATACAAAAGGGTGTGACTGCTCAGTTCATCTTCTGATGACTGTTCACATTCCTAATTTAACTATTTACATAAATTCACCCAACCGTGAGGATTAGGTGTCAACAACCAATTCAAAATTATGAATCCTATTATTATAGGACCTTGACAGGATAGTTGACTTGGTTAAGGCTTTGACTCCTTGATTCATTATTTATGTACTTGGACTATGTATCTTTTTGCTAAACATTTGATGACAATCTAATAGAAGAAGAATTTGGAAAGGGTTTTCCCCCTTGTGGGGTTTTCCCTTGGTCTTTGACCAAATCACTGCGTCTCTATTGTTCTTGGCTGTCTTCTATTGTGCATTTGGTTTACTACTCTATCTACAATTGCTTATTGTTACTAAAAGATTTAAATCATATTGGATAATTGATTGGTAATTGAAGAAGAATTGTAATAAGTGATTGTGTCAGCATAGAGCATTGGAAAATTAACATGCATGGAGAAATCATTATAAATAAAGCCTATTCGCTCTCCTCCAAGCCACACTTTGAATCACACATCTATCTTTGTTCAAGCAGAGTAGCAAGAAGTATTTGAAGGACAAAAGCAAAAGGAGAAAGGTCATTCTATAGCCCTCACTCTAGTGACTAAGGGAGGTCGAGTTTTGGACGGTTTCTTGAGGTATATCTTTGTTGAACAATGCAAAAATTTGTGGCATACTGCACAAGTCTTTTGTGGCATCATTCTGTGATATAGTGCAAAGGCTCCTTGGTTTAAGTGCGTAGATTTGAGGCATATATTCTGTGGTGTTTTGGCCCTTTTGGAGACCTCATCTCTGAGGTATATCTTTGTGGATAAGTGTGTATGTTGAGGCAAAATTACAAGACTATTTTCATCCCTCTCTTTTATATAGTGCGCATTCAGAGGTTGATCTCAGTGGTATAGTGTGAGTTTTGTGGCAAGTTTGGAGGATGTTTTGTGACCTTGTTACAAAGCTACTTTAATAAGATTTTTGGAGGGTTGACTTTGTCCTTGGTGGTTGTTCATTATACTAGTTAGTTGACTTTGATGTATCTCTTGTTGCATTGATTCTTTAAAGAAAAGGTTGGCTAGGTTTTTCCCCTTAGTGGGTTTTCCCAGGTTAAAATATCATGTTCTTTGTGTGGCTTTCTCTTTATGATCCTATTATGTTAATTGTTGATGTCTTCTGTGTAATTATTGAATGATGGAATAATGAATAAGAATGTGAAAATAACAAAATCATCAAAGATAAATATCAGTATAGAAGACACCCTAAAAATCAACATCGAATCAAAGCAAGGTTAAAGAGCAACCCTATAAATGAAGTCGTCTAAGTACTCCTATACAACCCCATTTGTGAATTGACCTGGATGTTGTAGCTCAAGATTCAAAGGTCAAGATTTGACCTCTTGTTTGAAGAAACTCTCACTCCATTCAGCCAAATCAATATCAACCTACGATCAGTACGAGTCTAGAATGAATTGTCATTTGTCTAGGATGTAAGGAAGTTTTGGTTAAGGAATGACATTGCAAGGTATGAAGTTTTGCTCTCACTGATTTTGATCAAAGCCAAGATTCTTTTGACAAGGATGAAAGTACAGTGTATCTCCATCAAGTTTGAGTAAGCAAACTCATGTGTTATATATTGCAAGAAAGTATTGAGATGATCCCTAGACAATATTCATCTTTTATGATCTATATCACTACAATAAGGAATATCACAGTTATATGTGTGAAATGAAAGGTCATTGCTAGAGGCTGATCATCTCCTTGAGATATGATGATTTCATCCCAAATATAATTGATGAATTACCTTGTGCCAAGAATATTTGAAATAAACAAGAGATATTTCCGTCAGCTTTGTAGAGGATGTGTGAAACTACCAGTATAGAAAAGGTCGAGTTCCTCTTTAAAACTGAAGACTAAAATCATCGCAAGGAAGATGAGTGACTTGCAGGCTTTGATGGGCTCATGGAAGACTTGGAATTAATACCAAAGTAGTATCAAAGTATGCTATCCTTAATTGCTTGTTGAGGGATTGAGAATCCATGAACATTTGTATGAAAAGAAAATCTTGCAAAAGGTGTAAAGTGAAAGCGCTAGGGTTTGGAAGGGGGAATATGAAATGTTCTAAGGTTTTAGATATTTGGGTATCTAGTGTTTGAAAACCCCAATTGGTGTAAAAGGCTTGGAGAAGAAAGCCTAGGGTTCATGGACAAAACCCTAGTATTAGACATTTTCTCTAAAAGAAGAAACCCTAACCCTACCACGGAAAGCATGCCATCATGATAAGGACGAGGATGATAAAGGTGGTAACGTATGCAAGGAAGCTAAAATCAAGAGGGAGCTTACATTCTAGTATAATGCTCAAAAGATAAGTATTTTTCTTGTTTGATTATTACTATTGTTGTTATTTCACTACTAGTTAGTCTCTTGTCTTTGAGTTCTTTGCTTGGTTGTAATTGTTCTTCCATGGCCCCCTAGTGAGGATTGCAGGTACGTAGTGAAGGTTTCCAAGGCTTTGACAAGCAGATGGAAGAAGTGCAAGAACAAAGCAAAGCAATAGGACTTTCCCAAAATCATGACCTGTGTTGAGAGATATTGTAACAAATGAGATCTGAACTCAGAGGGAGCAATTAGAGGTTGAAGTATGCCTTGATCATGAAGGTTCTCCTAGTAAGAGGGAGAGGATCTTGTCAAGACATTTGTCCTCGTTGTGAGGTGCACTTCTATTATCATTGTTTTGAAAATTGCACAAGGTTGATGCTAGACTGCTTTCCTCAATAATTGAGGAGGAAGAAGTGTACATAAGAGCTCAATGAAGACTTCAGATGGATTTGATCTCTGAGTTCAAGATGATGGATTTTCATTGATAGCTGATATACTGAACGACAACAGTGGCAGAGGGAGCAACCTAAACTACCACAAAAGTATATTTCTCAGTCTGAGAGGGAGCACTCAGTTTGAGTGTTTGGAAAACATTTGTGATCTAGTGAAGGGAACAAAACAATTTATGTTTGAGCCAAGATATGTTACTCAACATATGATGGAGTACTAACATGGTACAAACTTATAGTTGGTCATGGATGTTTTGAGAAGTATAGTTGCAGACTTAGTTTGGGCAATTTGTTGCTTCATTTTGGGCTCTGTTATAGTTTTTCTTGGATAAGCATGAAGTAGTCATATGTTGCACTCAATATGGCATAGGCCAAGTATATTGATGCTAGATTGGCAACTTGAGAAGCAGTAAGATTTCTGAGGCTACTTGTTGGATTATTTTTTATCAGGTGTTGGTGGCGACCATGATGACAGGTCGAAGCATGTATCACTTCATTCGAGACATGGTGCCGAAGGGAGTCATGAAGCTCCAATACATCTTTACTAATAAGCAAATAGCTGATATTCTTGAGATGGCTCTTTCTGGAGGGAAGTTAATGTACTTGCAGGACAAGCTTGGGCCTGTGGAGATTGCCTCTCTCATTTGAGAGGGAGAGTTGATGAGCCTTCATGGATATTCTCCCCATGTCTTCATGACCTTGGTTGGAGAATGGTCTGATATTCCCCCTGTGTCATCATGACCTTAGTTTGAAAAGTTATCCTTGTGTCATTATGGCCTTGGCTGGAGAATGGTTTGATAGATTAGATAGCATCATAGACTGACATTCTTCCGATGTCATGTACTTTGACATAATTAGGGAGGTTATCCCCGTGTCAAGTACATAGACCTTAGTTGAAGGCTGACTTGATGGACTGACATTCTTCCTGTCACTTTTACCTTGGTTTGAAGAATGGTTCAATAGAGGATATTCTCCCTGTGTCGGTTAGACAAAGACCTTGGTTGGAGAATATTCCTAGAGGCCCACTCAAATCTCTTTCTAGAGTGAGTAGGAGCCTCCCAACATCATGCTTCGATCTCTTTCTAGAGTGAGCTTGTTTATCATTGATGAGGCATTTGATGTTTCACCTAGACTATGTCTATAGTTGTTTGATGGTGAACCGTGATTATGTTGATGCTGGTGATTCTGATATTGATGATGATGCTTATCTTAATCTTGATCTTTCCTTAATTCCTCTATCAGTGAGAGGTAGCATTGATGTGATAGCATGAGGGATGAACATTCTAGAGAGAATGGTCCCTGAGGCCTGGACACTCATGGAATGGACACCTCGTCAACATCATGGCCTAGAGTGAGGCCTTTGGATTTAGGGCATGAGTTTCCCTAGGATTTGACCATGGGAAATGACAACCCTGAACTAGTCGGAGTACCATGAGGTGAGGCGCCAACTGGATCATGATGACTAGTGAGTACCATTGGGTTAGGAGAGCTAACTTGGGTTGTGGTACATATTGATGATGATGCTGATGTAGATCGAGGATGTTGACGTAGATGATGATGCTATCAATGAATTGAACCTTTTCTTAGAGAGATCATGTATACACAGAACATATGGATAGTCATTATGAATACCGCCTTAGCTAAGAGGGAGTGTTGAATTTTGTAGCTATGGTTGGTCTTCATACTATCTCATTTTTATTTGTAATTATGAATTATATTTTTAAAAAGAAAATTTCGTTTGAGGCATGTTCTTCATGCTACCAAGAAAAGGGAAAATATTTATCTTGTATTCAAAAGAAAAAATATTATAAGGCTCATCAAGAGTGGGAAAAAAATGAAATGTTGAATTTGTATTCTATCTCCACAAGTGACCAAGCCGGTCCCTCCAAGATCAAGTCGGCCTGCTCAAGAGACACCCTTTCACATGGATGAATCACTATAAATAGAGCCTATTCACTCTCCTTCAAGACACTTTGGATCACGCATCTATCTCTGTTCAAGCGAAGTAGCAAGAAGTATTTAAAGGATGAAAACAGGAGGAGAAAGATCATTCGATAGCCCTCACTCTAGTGACTAAGGGAGGTTGAGTTTTGGATGGTTTCCTGAGGTATATCTCTGTTGAACAATGCAAAATTTCTGTGGCATACTGCACAAGTCTTTTGTGGCAACATCTTGTGATATAGTGCGAAGGCTCCTTCGTTTAAGTGCACAGATCTGAGGCATATATTTTGTGGTATTTCGGCCCCTTTGGAGACCTCATCTTTGAGGTATATCACTATGGATATTTGCGTATGTTGAAGCATAATTGTAGGACTATTTTTGCCCCTCTTGAAGACCCTATCACTGTGATATATCTCTAGGATATAGTGCACATTCAAAGGTTGATCTCAATGGCATAGTGCAAGTTCTAAGGCAGGCTTGGAGGATGTTTCATGACCATGTTACAGAGCTACTTTGATCAGATTTGTGGAGGGCTGACTTAGTCCTTGGTGGTTGGTCATCATACTGGTTAGTTGACTTCGATGTATCTCTTGTTGCATTGATTCTCTAAGGAAAAGGTTGGATGGGTTTTTCCCCTTAGTGGGTTTTCCCAGGGTAAAATATCGTGTTCTTTGTGTGGCTCTCTCTTTATGATCCTACTGCGTTGATTGTTAATGTCTTCTGTGTAATTATTGAATGATGGAATAATGAATAAGAATGTGAAAAGATCAAAATAATCAAAGATAATTATCAGCGTAGAAGACACCCTAAAAATGAACAATATATTTTGTCCCGAATCTATGCTTAAGGAGAAGCTTGTTAAAGCTACACATAGCAAACCAACTTAAGTCACAACACAGTCTCACCTTCAAGACAAGAATTGCATAGACATGAAAGGGAAGAAAGGCACACAACTCAAACTGGCATGTAGACATAATATCCAACCAACACTAATGTTTCATATGGTGACTGGCCTGCTGTTGAACAAGTGGGACCAAACAGAACTGCAACATCTTTGTCAGGCATGATTTTGAACCACATGAAGCTTATTACCTATGAAGTATATCTTGGTGTGAAGCATAGCAGACTTAAAGGCACAATGCAAAATATATTATTTTGCAGGGGCTTGAAGATAGTTGTTGCTGCCTATATATTCTAGACCAATTTTTCTTGTCCTTGAACCACTTTGGGAGAGGATTAGGTGAAAATTTCAAAGAAATTCTATTGGAGGACGTTCTTGGGAAATTGTGGAGCAAGTTGGAAGTCTAATGGGTCAGTTGACTGCGACAAAACAGGGAGAATGGTGCAACCTGCACATTACTGGAAACTCTAATGGAGGGATCGACTGGATTGTATATTGGCAACATAAATTTAGTAGATTGGAACTTGTGAAGATTGTGCCTCATGGAAGCATAGAAGTTGAGGCATACAAGGGGCACCATCTTTGAGTAACTAATGAAGACATGGGCATAGGCAGTAGAGTGCAACCTCGAAAGGACAAAATAGCATCTGGCAGTGCTGGTATGTTCAGGGTGGTAATTGTGAAATTTGAAGGAAATTTTTCATGTTCAGGGGTTGATGAGAAAAAGTGGCAGCACTCAGATTTTTCATTGCTTGGGGACAAGCAATGTCAGGAAGTGGGGATTGTAATGTCCCTAAGGGATTAATTAACCCAAAGGATGAAGTAGCCTATCAATCCTTGTAGGCTACATTCCTCGATAAAGGGGAAAACTCCAAAAATACCCTGTTGGGCAAGTTTTGTGGCAGCTGCGGCAAGAAAAGCCCAAAGTTGGGGCTTGGTGTGAACATCACTCAATTAATTAAAGAGAAAACCACCCTCGTGAAAATCTATAAATACAAGAGGCTTAGAAGCATTTGAGGCATCATTTTGACTCTATTCTTCTTTGAGCCTGAGGCTTTGAGGGTTTAAGACCCCTTTTACCCTTGGACTAGTTTCGGTGGAGGTGATCACACATCCCACCAACCCTACCTAGTTACTGTCCTCCTGTTCTGGCACAGGTTGTTGGGGATAAGTCTGGTTTGGTTCTGTGAATTTGGCACTTCTGTTTGTTCTGGCAGAGGGAATTCAATTATCCAAGGAGCAACGAGGGTGTGGTGGAAGTTCTGAAGCAAGACAGATTCATGAGACAGGTCGAGTGTTTATATGGTAGCCGCAACCCCTTCCGAGGCAAAGGATTGAATGAAATTGGCTGCGGTAAATTGCTTGTGACAGAGCGAGATCTCTGTGGCCAAACCCTTCTGAAGACCCATTCGTATGCAGGCTGCAACCCTTGAGGTGGATAGAGCGAAGTATCCCTAAAGATAGATGTATTGTTTGAGGTTATAGTGGCTTCCTGGAGAAGATCGTACTCTCTCCCTGAGGCAAAAACCACAAACTGAGTCAGATCGAGGCACACTTTTGAGGACAAATGTCACTCTAAGAACACTAGTAGCAAATCCGAGCCTTCTTGAGGTTGAGTTACCTTGAAGGATGGGCGATTATTCACTGAAACTGATGGTTGGATAGAGCGAAGTCTTCCTGAACCACTTTGTCGCTCCACAGACGTATTCTCGGTTTGATGGCACACTCTACAAAAATTTCTTAGGGTGGAATTGTGATGATGTTGAGGCATTCCTAAGGCAACGCAGAGTTCGATAATCCACTTGGTTTGTGTCCTGGAGTTTAGTATGGATTTGGCCCTGAAGGTTCGGTCCTGGAGTTTAGTATGGATTTGGCCCTGAAGTCAATCTAGTGTAGTCGGACCAGAAATAGGCTAGTAACACGAACTCTGCTAAACGCAGAAATTAGATTGGTACTGATTGGAATTGTAATGGATTATTGAAATACTGGACTGTGAATTGTTTTACTGGGCTGTTGAAATATTATTAAATTTATGAATGATTTAGCAACATCTTTCCATTGTATGATTCATTGTGTATTGAAGGAGCAGTTTGTTTATTATATTTGTATGAGATAGACTATGCAACTTTGGCAGTACAAGAAATTGTTGAATCCCTAGTTTTTTTTGAGAAACCCTAAGTGCAATAATTGCCCTAGCTTCTTACAGTTTTTCCCTGAATTTTACCAAGTCGCCAAGTAGACTCTCCATTTTGGGTTTGTTGGGTCAATGTCATGGGGCTTTTGTCCCAACTCCCAAGACAAGCTTGGAGTTTCTTCGTAAGAGGACATGTGCTCGATTCCCAGATTCCAGTCCTACAGCATTTTCTTGCTTATGTGTATTATAGAAAATTTTACTTTTGTATGCCCTGATGCTGGACATGGTTATGCATGAATTGATTTTACATGAGGAAGCCAGGAATCATTTTATTTTCTATTCCTTAAATGCGCTTCAATGTGGCAAGACAGTGGATCTGTTCATAGCTTTTTTCATTTCACAGAAATGTGGAAGTGAAGGCATGCTAAATTTATTATTTTGCTTTGGAGTTACGTCTAAAATAATTGAAGTATTTTAGTATTGCTTAGGCACATGAAGCATTTGCCACACCATTATGGACTTAAGTCTTAAGTTGCTGTTAGATCTGCCATTAGATTGGTTTAAACTCTACTTCTTTTGAAAACTGTGAAGCTGCATACTTATTATTTTAAAAAGTGTGAAATTGCATGGTTAACACAAGCCTCTATATTTTAGGGCTAATTTCTACAGCTGACTATGTTTAGTTACACTCACACTGAGTTAGCTGACTTCAATTACCATTTTACAAATTAGGCATACAATAATGAGATACTGCAATTTGCTCCCCATGATGCTATTTTTAGAATTATGTCCCCATAATGTGGATGTCTTTATATTGTGTAGCTGGGAATACAAATAATCTGACTCTATATATTGCAGCTTGGCCAGGTCATTTAACCAGTGACGACAATGGTGAGCCTGAATCGCTTCAAGACAGTTCAGAAAAAACCAGGAGCAGTGATTTGATAAAAGGGGAAAACATAAAATTTTCAATAGCCCAAGAAAAACATTCTAATCAGTGGGCAGAAGCTGTAGAGGAGACAGAGAAGGACCGGGCTTTACATAACTTAGATTGTGTTATAAAGTGCAAATCAGTCTTCAAGTGCAAGCTCTGCCCAAGAATTGTTTGTCTGTCCGTGGACACGATGGAAGTGCACCTTGCTTCGAAGGTATATACTATATACAGTATTCATGAGTTTGATTTGTAATGTTAGACCTTTGGGAGCCAATCAAGGAACATAAAGAATAATACTTTCAAGTAATGCATTTGTAGCTTTTTGATGAAAGGTTACGACTCTCAAGTTTTTTGGTTACTTTTTTAAAGTATAAGTGCTAATTAGCTGGACTTGAAGTAATTATATTCTAAATGGAATGCACAAGTTTATTTTTTTCCTTGGGAGGAATGCACAAGTTTACTTTTTTCATCGGGAGGAATGCACAAGTTTATATTGTTTAGCAATTAAAATTCACTGTTTAGTTGGAAGAGTCTTACAAGAAGGAAATGACCATGGTATAGGTTATAAACTTATATGTGTATTCCAAGTTGTTTGGTATGTTAGGCTCTGGCAGTATGGATGTTGAGTTTTCAAAAAACATTACAGGGATGCATCCCTGGGGTGGATGTGTCTGTGTCCCCTGTTTCCCCTTTGGATTTGGGACTAGGAGGTGTCTTTGGGACATCCTTTTTTGTCCTGGATCAGCAGGGGATGCCTGAGGATGTTCCAGGGATGCTCCTTACTCTTCAAGGATGTCAAGCCATTCCCCAATTCCAGAGGGGATGGTTAGACACCCCCCATGGGGGCTTAATGACAACATTTTTTATATATCATTGTGCAACCAGTGTGTCCTTCCCCTATCTGGGAACATTACAATGCAATGTTGCTGACTTACAACACTCTAGAATGATCCTTTCCTTTAAGAAATTGTGAGTGGGGGTGTCTATTTTGCTGAAGTTGGTCAGGGCTTGCACCTTACCCAAACCTCTTGAGAAGACCTTGAAGGGGTGAAACATGTCTCTTGGGGGATTTGAACCTTTGTTGGGGCATGAAACCCCTGTTTTACCATATAACCATTCTTGTTGACGAATTAACAACACCACATGAAAAACAATTCTTTATTTTTGTTTTATCTAAACGGGTTCCACCAGACTTTTAAAGGACCCCACAAAGTCTTCTAATTTGGATAGCGACAACGAGGGTGGCTAGTGTCTCACTCGATACTTTTAATTTTAATTTTTGCATGATATCTCCAAGACTATATAAATTTTGTCATACAAAACTTTTATATCATGATATGCAATGATGTATGGATGTGCCATCATATTTTAATTTTGTTTATTAATAAGAAAAACAATCAATTCTTTGTTTGAATATAAAATCAGTGTTACATTGTACTTATTTGTAATTAATGTTACTAATAATTTGATATTTTCTGTAACATTTTCTATATTTGGATAGTGGGGTCTCTTATGCCCCATCCTCTGAAAATTTGGGAGCCTCTGTAGCCATCTTAGAAACTTGTTCCCCTTCTCTGAATGTTCTCGAAACACAACCTTTTTTCATTAAAAAAAGGAAATTTATATTAAAATACAGGTTTACTTATTGTCTTAACTATACTTCTTGGCAGAAGTGATCTCAATACAGACTATAAATATACAATCCCTACTAAAGATTAATTTTGTACTATCAAGAAAAAAACAACATAGAAAAATCTGTCAAAACTAAAGAGGATCCACCTCAGCCCAACCCATAAGTGGGATCTCAATAACTTGGCCATCCTTTTTCTTTATTCAAATGTTTTGTTAAAGCTACTCTTTGCAGTTGCAAATCAGGTAAAAGGACGTTGTTGGCAGGGAGGTTGGTATTGCATGCTTGGTTGCCTTCCTGAGACAATGGGACAGAAACTTGCTCAATTTCATCATCCCTTGTTATCCTCTGAAATTTTGGGAGCCTCTTGAGTCTTTAGCCATCCTAGAAATTTGTTCCCCCTCCCTGAATGTTCTAGAAGCACAACATTTTTTATTAAAAAGGAAAATTTATATTAAAATACAGGTTTACTTATTGTCTTATCTATACTTGTTGGCAGAAGTAATCTCAATACATGCTACAAATGCACAATCGCTACTAAAGATTAGTTTTGTACTAACAAGAAAATATAACATAGGAAAAGCTTGTCAGAACTAAAGAGGATCCACCTCAGCTCAACCCATAAGTGGGGATCTCAATAACTTGGTAATCCTTATTCCTTATTCAAATGATTTGTCAAAACTACTATTTGTGGTTTTGAATCAGGTAAAATGACCTTGATTACTGGAGGGTTAGTGTTGCATGCTCGGTTGCCTCCCTGAGACAATGGACCATCAACCTCTTGGTTTAAGCTCATTTGGACATTAATTTGGACTTGTGGAACAACTTCCACTCATAGTGCCTTGACTCCAATTGATTAAAATCTTTGATTCAACTCTGATGCAAAGTTGTATGGCCTGATGCAAAGATCAGGCTCTCACTTGTGTTAAAAATGGTAGTGTGGAAGGTCTTCTCTGGCTCGTGCCTTAGCCAGGAAGACCACGATTTGTCTTCCTTTGACTATGGTGTGATTCATGGAGATGGCAAGTTCATGTGTAGTTGTGGAGCTTCAATAAGGTGGAGCCTTCCTTAGTTAACTACAGGATTGAGTGGCAGTCTGAACTTAGGAGAGGACGAGTTGGGAGCTTCAGTTTTTGATTGAGGCAAGGATGAGTTAGAGAAACAGTTAAACTCAGTTAACAAGTCAGTCACAACTGCTGTTCTAAATTTGTACGTGCCAGATTTAGCATGGAAAGAACCTATAAAGGTAGGACGAAACTTGAAAGGCACAATTGTAATTCATTATGTATGCACAAGTTTGTGTGTGAGAAAGCTTTGTTGTGGCAGCATATCTTGGAGGAGCCAATACGCAGATTGTAGAGACCCTTTCTTGTGGAATTTCTGTGCTAGGATTAAGGACGGTCCTAAAGAATAGGGGCCATATTGCTCTAGGAAGTAGGAGGAGATCAGTGCAAGGAAATAGGGCCAGGCAGGCTGCAAGGAAGTAGGAGCAGGGGTCGAGTGGTTGAAGGGTGTGTCCAGCTAGTACAGCATGAGTACAAGTGTTTTCTCAGGGTGACTGTTTGCTTTGTAAGAGACAGTGTTACTTGGGAGTGGGAGCGACATTTTCAAAAGCTCCGGGTTTGGGAGTGAATCCCGGAGCGATTTTTATATAATATAAATATTTTTTATATTTTGATACATATATGTAACAAAAACATGTAGAATGATGAATTAGATATAAAAAACATAAAAAACATAGATTGATCATTGAACCATCAACCATATAACATCAATCATCTAGAAGTTATAATCTTCATCAACCACGTCCACAAGTTAGTAACATACAACATATTGAGTCTTGTGAATCATGAATCATCAATCTTAAAGTTTCAACTTCAAGCTTTGAAAATTGAAAATTCAATATATAATATTTATCATCATTGATCACCAAAGTTGTACTTGTAAGCTAAGTTTAAACTTTAAACTTTAACCATTACAAGAAATAATATCTAACATGAAATGAAATGTTATAAAATGAATTATGAAATGAAATGAAACAACTTTCACGAAGCATCATATTCATAATTCAGAATCATTACCAATGAGTTAAAATTGCCAACTTCAAACTTCAAACTTAAATTGTCACAGTCATATATTGTTTACAAAAACTATCATTATGATATGAAAGAGTCAAGACTCAATAGTTATGATTCATGAAAACTAATAGAAACTAAAAAAGACAAGTAAACTGTAAATCTATTATCTACCACTACATGTAGCCCTTTTCACGAGAAGTGTCTAATGTATGAGCAGGTTGTGGTGGTCTTCTAGGAGTCTCCTGCACAGACCGACGACTAGAACCAGAAGGCACATGCCCTCCACGTGAGGGTGTAGACGGAGGTGGCAACAACAAAGGAACAAGACTCGGAACTCGAGCACTGCTACTGGATGGTGGAGGTGGCATGGTTGTTGCTTCATCTTCCTCTCTCATAAGTTCCGCTTCCAGTTCTTCAAGATGTATAGTGCCATCCTCCAAATTATCATCCTCTGGGTGGTTGTCCCAATTTATATGTTGGATCCTCATAAGCCCGATCATAGTAATGACTCAACAACCTCAAGTTGTAGTGCACATAAACCAAGCTTTTTGCCTGGTTTTCATTGAGTCTGTTTCTTTTCACATTATGTATGACGCTGTAGGTGCTCCAACACCTCTCTACAGAAGAAGTATTTACAACCTGTGAGAGAACATTTTTTGCCAATTTTGGTAAAAGTCCATGGCCGCCATATGATTCCCACCATGTGAGAGCATTAAATCTGTCTCTATCTTCCATTGCATGAAAGGTACCAAACAAACCAATGCAACTGAAGTATCTGTCTAATTCAAGATGCACACTAGCACATTCCTCCTTGTCAGGTATCAACTTTTCTAATGCTTCCAAATATACTTTAGATACCTCTTCATCTATATGGGGTTTGGCCCTAACCCCACCCCCTGGTGCAGGTTGGCCCAACCAATATGTAGAGTAGTATTTTGGCGTAAGGATATACGCCAAGCAATGTAGTGGAACATTAAGTTTATCCCACTGTACACACACACAATCGTGAATCAGTTTGTACAAGTTGGGATCATTGTTATGAACAATATCTTTTATTTGCGCCAACATGGTATCCATCTGCTCATACACCTCGCCAATCACTGGTTTATGTGTATCTGCAAACCGAATCATGTGATAAATGGGCTTGGTGAAATCCAATACTTGCCTCACACGTGCCCAAAACATACCATCAAGAGCGGCCTCCTCCACCTGTTCAAAACCTTGCCTGTCAGCTGCATTTGTAGCCCTTTCCTTTAATACCTGCCAGTGTGGACTTGATACCATGCTAGCCAATGAATCTCTTACCTTCAAAAGACGCTTGAAGGTGAGATAATAGCTACCAAATCTAGTCCTCGCAATTTTCAACAACTCCAATCTTGAGTGACTGTGGAAAAGGCCATGGGTATTGCTGTGATTTGTAATAAATTTTATCATTTGTTTGCCTTTCTTGTACAAATCACCAATCCATTTGGAATGTTCGTTTTTGTTCTTAACAATATCATACATCAAAAGGTTCATTGTGTGAACCAAACACCCAAACCAAAATATGTTGGGGTATTTATCCTCAATAATTGCTCCAGCTGCCTTACAATTAGGAGCATTATCAGTGATGACTTGGGTGACATTGTATGGCCCAATATGGTCAATTGTTTCAAGTAATGGTTCTGCAATGTTGATGGCGGTCTTGAACTTGTTTGAGTAATCATATGCTGAAACAAAGATGGCACCATTAACAGACACAGCAAGAACATTTATCAATGGCTTGCCTTTTACATTTGTCCATCCATCAGATACAATGGACACCCCATGGTCAGTCCAAGAACTTGTCATTCTATTCAAAGAATGTGATATTTTTGCTTTTTCATGATCAAAGTCCAATGGTTCTTGCCTTGTCATACCTAGGGCTCTTGTATCCTTTAGGGGCATCATTTATGGTAGAAACCATTTCGTGCCAATAAGGTGAGCGAAGAACATTGAATGGTATCCCACATGCATAGAGAAACTTGTAAACTTTTGAATCCACATCATTCCTACACCCTTCATCAAGGAAATCTGATATGGTTCGACGCCTTAAACCTGGTGACCCTGTGCCTCCATATCCACTGCCTTGGGAGGATCCTGAAGTAGTTCTTTGTGCATGTGATTGTGAGCTTGGTTCAAAGAAACCCTTTGATTTTTTAGATTTGTATTGGGCTTCCTCCTCTTCCCTTATGTATTTGGCTCTATCTGTTGTTGACACACCTGTACAAGTTTTGATTCCTATTTGTTTATCTCCATCCCCTGGCATTTTCCCGTAGAGGTGTTCTTTGGCACAGGTGTATGAACTTGTGTAATTATTGTTGCAATGGGGGCAATGAAATCTAGTGGTTCCACCCCCTTTCCCTGCTTCAGGCCTGTTAACATTTTTCCACAATGGGGTTTGGTCGTGTTTAGTTTTTTGAGCTGACTCATGTTCACTCTCCTCCAGCTCCTCCTCACTGGGGTTTTCATCAAATCCACTATGCCCCCCTTCTTCATTTTCAATTTCAACCCTCCTTTTTCTACTCTCCAGCACCATAATAACCAAAAAAGGAATGAAGAAGAAGAAAATGCCAAGAAATATAACCAAGATGTTTGAAATTTGAAGTTTTGAATTTGCAAAATTTAAAAAAATGGAATGGGAATGGGAATGGGAAATAGAGAAAAATTTATTTATTTATTTAGGAATAATTTAATAAACATAAAAAAAATTGCTAGACACTCTATTCAATATTGTAGAGCTTACCTCTTTGACGTCCAATCTCCCCTTGCAAGCTCTTCAATCTCCCCTTGCTCCTTGCTTTCTCTTGCTCTCTCACTCTCTTTCTCTCTCCTTGCTCCTCACTCTCTCCTTGCTCTCTCTCACTCTCACCTCGCTCCTCACTTTCACCCTCTCTCAATCTCAATATCACTCTCACAATGATGAAATGAAACCCTCCCTCTCTCCCTCCCTCACTGTATATCAAAAAAACCAATTTTTTATTTTTATTTTTTCCTCAGTTTATATAAAAAAAAACCCTTTTTGTTTTTTGTTTTTTGTTGTTGTTGTTGTTCGTGTCGATCGCTCCCGTTGGTTGCTCTCGTCGCTTCGGGAGCGGTCGGGATCGATCGCTCCCTGACCGCTCCCGGAGCGATGCTCCCTGCTTTGCTCTGCAAAATGGCAGGGAGCACAAATTTTTTTAACGGGAGCGCGCTCTTGACCTGCTCCCGAGTTGCTCCCGCCTCCTCACTCTCACCCTCTCTCAATCTCTCTCTCTCAATCTCACTCTGACTCTCACTCTCACTCTCACAATGATGAAATGAAACCCTCTCTTCCTCCCTCACTTTATAGCAAAAAAACCAATTTTATTATTATTATTATTATTATTTTTATTTTTAATTATTTAATTATTTATTTATTGATTTATTTTATTTTTATTTTTTATTATTTATTTTATTTTTATTATATATATATATTTTTTTGTGTCGATCGCTCCCGTCCATTGCTCTCGTCACTCCGGGAGCGATTGCTCCTTGACCGTTCCCTGCTTCACTCCTCAACATGGCAGGGAGCGCAAATTTTTTAACGGGACCCTCTCCCAAGTTGCTCCTGGCCGAAGTGCGGATTGGGAGCGGGATCCAGGGGGCTGGCGGGGGGCGGGCGCCCCCCCGCAACACTGGTAAGAGATCAGATTGCTCAAACTCTATCAATAAAAATACTGCAGCAAAGAAGAGGGTTTTCCCAAGAAAAAATATTGTGTAAATTGTGTGGCTCTGTTTTTATCTCTTTCTTTATTCAGCTACTTATAAGTGGTAAGAAATGCTGTGTCTTGGTGAAAGAATTGTGGTTTCAGTTTGCAGTTGCCTTAGTTTCAGATTATTCATCTAAGCAGTCGCAGAATTTTGTGGAAAATTAACAATTTTCTCTGAAATTGCCCTGGCTATTATTGGAGGCCAACTCCCATATGCTACAGGACATGTTTATGGCATGTGGATCTGCCCTCCTTGGCAATTGCTGTTCTCAGGGCTTTTAGAAGTTATATAACCAGTATGATAGTGCCTTGATATTAATTGATTGAAATCTTTGATTCAACTCTAACGCATTGTTGCATTGGCTCGATGCAAAGATCAAGCTCTCGCTCTGAAATTGCCCTGGCTATTGTTGGAGGCCAGCTCCGACACGCCACATAACATGTTTATGGCGATTGCTGTTCTCAGGGCTTTTAGAAGCTTTATAACCAGTCTGATTTGTGCCCAACCACTTTGCTGGAACATGAGAAACTTATAGCACCCTATTGATTATAGAATAATCGGTTGTGTCATGCAGTCATACGAAATAATTAGGAGACGCAGTCACACAAGCTGAATGCATTTCTACTTTTCTGCAAAAGTGATATTCACTCAAAAAATAAACTTGCTAGTTTTTCAGCACATAAACACAAATTTACGAAATGCCGCGTTCAACAAAACAATGATACTTATCTGAGATAATAATCCTTGAACAAGTGGAATGGCTAGCAAAGATATATTTCATTTCACCTTTCAAGATATTAGAGATCAATAGATCTAAACACAAGACTTTCATACAGACTTTCTCCATCAGACCTATACATGGTCTTCATGCAATTTTTGACTTCAAAAATTTCTGATAACTATATGTTGTAATGCTTCTTAATGATCATACCTTAGGAGCTTGGTTATACCTCGGACTCTCGGTCTATACCTCAGATGAACCTTGGGTCTGTACCATAGAACTGTCTCAGACTTCACCCCTCAGACATCACTACAAAAGTAATTTGTTCTTGCCACAGGTATAACTCGGACTTCACAACAGAAGGTCTCGGTCTTTTATGTCTCACAAAGATAGCTTCGGACCAGCACAGAATCTCAGACTAGAATTACATCTCTGCAACTTAAATTTTTGTCTCAGAGTGATCTCGGCTTCACCATGGAAGAGCTTTCAGCCTATATTACAGAATCACTTCGGACTTGACTTCTTCTAGTCAAATTGCACTTAATTTAATAGGGGATCTGCAAACTTGCAAATGGCTTATTTGATTAGAGCTTCTTTGGCCCAAGTATAGACTTGACCTTTATATCTCATTCACTTTCTTCAAAAAGGTGATCTCAGTGCTCTTTTCTTCACCATAGCTTTGATACCATGTTGATTTTCCAGTAGCGAGGTAGACTAGAACAATTTTCCATCTGATAACTACTTCCAATGATTCATTTTTAGCTTCTTAGAAAATTCACATCATCACTTGTTACACTTAGAAAATTTAAACCCATTAAGAACAATAGAGCAGTAGAGATCACAGTGAGACAATGAAACAAGAGACAACAAAATTACTCTGGGAAAACCCCACTCCAATGGGAAAAACCCAACAACCTTTCCTTATGATAAATTGTCCAATTTAACCAATTTGTACATCAGTTAAAATAGCTTATCTTTGACAAGATCCATTAACAAGACATAAAGGCAAACACTGACCAGCAAGAGGACCTTCCACAAGTGCCAACCTAACCCTCCAAGATCCAACACACAGTTTCCTTCAATTCTGTCCACAAAGAGGTTTGTAATTAGATCTGCCACAGATCTCCAAGATGTTAACTTTTCATCAATTCGTTCTATGCTGCAACTATCACTTTAGCAATATCCAATAGCATCCAATTTAACAATTTTTTTTCTTCAATTAACCAATGACAGTAGAGCAATCCAATTTAACAATTAGACAAATGCACAATGAAAAATAGCCAAGAGACAAGGAGTTGAAGTCAACAATAGTCAAATCTGATGTTCCTGTAATCTGCCCAATTCAACAGCAGTCAACAGCAGCGCAGTCAGCCCTAACCAGCCTGCAGTCAATGGTCAACACAGTCCTTTAGGAGCTTGGTCTACTTCAGTGAAACTCGGCCTCAAATGCTGGTCAAAATCTGCACAAAACAGTCCTCAAAACCTCAGTCAAACTCGGTCAAAAGAGAGGGAAAGTCTGCTGTGACAGTGCAATTTTCTGCAGTCAATACTGAAAGTCAATGCCAGTCAAACTACTCAGAATTCCTCGATTTGTGTGTCCTTCAATACAACATGCAGAAATCAAACTTTTCCACCAAATACGCAGTCAAATGAGGTCAATTTCACCCTGGTCAACACTGGTCAATGCCCTGCAACAGTCTTGCAACTCGGCTCAATCAGAAACAGCCACCTGTCCTTCACATGTGTGAGAGAAATGCTTCCAATCTGAGCTGTATGAACCAATATGAATAGGAGAGAGAAGATGTGATGTGAGGTGATGAAGTGGCAAATGAAGTTTGAGGTCTCTTGTATTTATATGAATCAATGAGGGTGAAAAGACATCTCGTTTGGGCTTCATGAGCCTACATGATGTTGAAGCCGACCTTGACAATTTGCACATGTGTGGGCTTTAATTCAAAAACAAACTTCTCCTTGTTTGATTTGAGTGATCTTTAGGTTGATTGTGTCCCTCTCGAAAAGAGGAATTCAATGCAATAATTATCTCCATCAAATGGGCTGTCCAAAGTGGAATTTGACCTTGATTGCATAATTTAACACTCCTCAACTAGGGAGAATTCCACCTATCAATATTTGTCCATCAATCATTATGTCATCATGTACCATCTCTGCATGTCTCTGCTCATATCATGTTGAACATTCTTGAATCTAAAGAAGAAGAAATGCCGCAGGGGAGCTCCAGCTACTACCTTGTCTCTATTACCATCAAGGAGACTTAGCTACCACCCAGAATCATAATCATCATTTGAACCAAAGACAATGGGCGAGACCAACCTACCCCAAGTGTAGGGATCACACTCTATCGCAAAGTCCTTGACAATAGGTGAGATCAATGTAAGGGTAACTCTCTACCCTATTGTCCTTGATCACCCATCTTAACCTTGAAGACTTAGATTGTAGAACACATGCATCCACCAACTTAGGTGAGATTCACCTACTGCAAGGGGCAAGGATCACATTTTATCCCAAGTTCCTCAACCCATTGGCCAGATGGGAGAGGTTATCCCATAGAGTGGGCAGGACACTAACTGGGGCATACTCTGATTGGGGGAGATCTTAGGTCTCAACATCCTATCGGTCAGAGGTCTCTCATCCCTAGGAGCCCTATAGCTCCATGACACACCATGGGAGCTTAACTAGGGGGGAGATCACTGCTCAGTGTTCTTGATCAGCTCGAACCCTTATTCGAAAGGTCATCTCAACCAATCCAAGTTGCTCTTTGAAGACCAAACACTTCCTTTTCAACAAAGCCTTGGTGAGGATATCAGCTATTTGCTCATCTATCGAAATGTGGAGGAGTCTCACGGCTCCTCTCTGCACCATGTCTCGAATAAAATGATATCTAATCTTTATATGCTTGGACTTGTTGTGGAAAACAGGATTCTCTGACAAACGAATCCCACTCTTATTATCACAATAGATAACTATCGTGTCTAGACTTGCTCAAATAGCTCTCCAAAGAGCTTCCTCAACCAAATTGCTTCAGAACTTGCAAGGCTAGCTGCAATATACTCGGCCTCAATAGTGCTAAGGGCTACGAATTTCTGTTTCCTGCTCATCCATGATATCATGGCAGATCCCATACTAAAACAACATTAGAAAGTATTCTTCCTGTCGACAACATTGCCAGGCCAATGTACATATGTATATCCATCTAGCCTAATGTTTTCAGCGGCATATCTCAGTCCAAGGTTAATAGTCCCATGTATATCTCAATACATGCTTGGCAGTGACCCAATGTACATGTTGAGGCTCGGTCATAAACTGGCTCAAGGTGTTAATTGCAAAACATATGTTGGGGCGATATTCACGAGAAACATTGGAGCACCAACCAATTGCCTATATTCAGAAGGGTTTGCTAGGTCCAGTCCAACAACTTCTCCACCCAACTTCTTGAAATTCATCTCCATAGTCGTAGGCAAGGACTTGCACTCAACCATGCCAAATCTCTTTAGAAGTTTCACAACATATTTTGTTTGTGAAAGGAAAATCTTGCGCAACTTTTTCCATACTTCTAGTCCCACGAAATAGTGCATCAAACCAAGGTCTTTCATCTCGAATTAGTGTTAGGATATTCCGACACATAGGAAATAGTTAAGTTCAACTTGGTCTAGTATAGAGTTAGGTATAGAGTTAGGTAAAGTGTGTTTCTTTACCGTTGTACATTTTGTAACTTACAATCCGACGGTCACGATATGTAGTGATCCGACGGTTCATTCTCTCCTCGGTATTACCGACACTTGATCCGTGGCTTGACACCCGATTGGTCCATGAATTCTATTTAAAGCGCATGGAGGGTCATTTGTAGGTTAACCGTGCATGAGAGAAGCTTATGTAAATTTTCATTCTTTTATTAATAAATTGCCTGTAGTAGCCACGTTGGCGCACGCCGTGGACTGTTTCCCTCTCTGAGGGTTTTAACCACGTCAAAATACTGGTGTATTGATCTGTGATCTGTTTGTGAGCGGTGTCCTTTTGGTGTTCTGTCTGAGGAACTTACCCTGTAAATTCCTACATGGTATCAGAGCTATTTGAGGGCCGCGTCCGTTGGTGATCCAAATCTGAAGCCGGTAGAACTGCATGCGGCTTTCGTTTCCTAGATCTACTGTTTCTGACTTCTTTCGGGCTAAGAGGACTGCTCTGTTGTGTTCAAAGCATCTGTTCCAGTGAGGAACCCCTTTCGTTTCATGCGAAAAGGTTTCCGGTAGCCCTATCTGCGTCATTTTTAAGATCGGGAGGTATACAGTCTTTATTTGCAGTTTACTGTTATTTTCTCTCTGCTTATTTCGGTTTCGGTTTATTTAGTTTTTTTTTAACCGGATCTATACCTTTCATTTCTGCGTATGCTCTTTGCCCTACGACTCTATGCGATCTGGGCAAATCAAAAACAGAAAGGAAGGATTTTTTTCTCATGCGTATGCTCTTTTCCCTGCACCTTAGTGTGATTTCGGAAAATCAGAAACATTGAGAAAAATATTTAGTTTTTCGGCTAAAGCTAATTTTTTTTTAAATATTTAGTTTTTTGAGTAAATCTAACTTCGAGCCATAAGGTTCGTTTTTCTTTGCATGTCCGTGTTGGGTTTTGTGTTTTGTGTTTTGTAGGGAAAAAGAGGTTTCTCAAAGCAAGCACGCAACCCAAAGCCCCCCTCTCTCTCTCTCTCTCTCTCTCTCTCAAATTTTTTGTATAGATCAATTGGTTCAAAGCTATTTTAAGAGAGTAGAGGTCTTGGGTTCAAATCTCCATTTTGTGGGGGCGTTTTTTTCATTCGCGCACTTTGCCGGCAAATTCAACAATTGTTTTTCAAAAAGCCATAACTTCTTCATCCGGAAGCCTTTTTCAGAGCCGTTTTTTTTAAAACAGCCTAATTTTCGAGATCTATCCATTGGAACACTTACTTTCAGCATATTCAGCTTCAGTTTTTTTAAAAAATGGAAATTCCATGCCAAGTCATTATTGACAGCACTAACTACTTCCAATGGGTATCCTACATGGAAGATTTACTTAGAAGTAAAGGTCTCTACAGAA
>APFE030098397.1:67172-88451 GCA_000404065.3 Pinus taeda
GCCTTGTTCTTTCCCTTGTTGCCTCTTTAAAATGGGAAGTCCATCAGATGGATGTTAAATCTGCCTTCTTGCATGGGGACTTGCATGAAGAAATCTATATGGAACAACCCATTGGCTTCAACCAAACAGACTCCAGCCTTGTATGTCGACTTAAGAAATCTCTTTATGGTCTCAAGCAAGCTCCTCGGGCTTGGTATGCCAAAATGGATAGCTTTCTTTTAGAATCTGGCTTTCTAGGTGTTATTCTGACAATACTGTCTACACCAAGAAAGTGGGCAACTCTCTTATCATCCTTGTTCTTTATGTTGATGATCTTATTCTTACTGGAAGTGATCCCAACCTTATAAACCATGTGAAGTCCAGCCTTAAAAAGAAATTTGAAATGACAAACTTAGGACACTTACACTATTTTCTCGGTCTTCAAGTCTGCAATCCAAGGAGGGTATTTCCCTTTCCCAGTCCAAGTATGCTTGTGATATTCTTCGTCATTTTCACATGGAAGATTGTAAGCCAGCTCCTTCTCCCTTTCAGTCTGGAGTCAAACTTTCAGTCTCTTGTACTTCTCCTGAAGTTGATGCTACCTTATACCGTCAACTTGTAGGAAAACTCTTGTATTTAACCCATACTCGTCCTGACCTTTCCTTTGCTGTTGGCCTTGTTGCTCGTTTTTTGCAAAACCCCCGTGAAAGTCATTGGAAAGCAGCTAAAAGAATACTTCGTTATGTTCGAGGTACCATACAGTTTGGGATTCATTACAGTGCCAAAGCAACTCCTCTATTAGTTGGTTTCACTGATTCTGATTGGGCTGGTGACCCTGATGATCGGAAGTCTACTGCCGGTTATGTCTTCACTCTTGGTTCAGGACCTATTACATGGGCTTGTAAGAAACAGGCTGCCATTTCTCTTTCGTCAGCAGAAGCAGAGTATCGTGGTGCCGTGGAAGCTAGTAAGGAAGCCTTGTGGCTTCGTCAGATCCTATCAGAATTTGGCTTTGAGCAACAACATCCAACCACACTTTGGTGTGATAATCAAAGTGCCATTCAGCTATGCAAAGATCCAGTCCAGCATCAGCGCAGCAAACACATTGAACTACACCTGCACTTCATCAGAAAACTCATTCATGACCATGTTCTTGAAGTGCAATATTGTTCAACAGATGATCAGGTTGCAGACATCTTCACAAAGGCTCTCACAGAGGCGAAGTTCAGCAAACTTCGATATATGCTTGGAGTTCAGGAAGTTGTCACTAAGGGGGGATAGGCTCTAGTGCCTCCTTCCTTCTGCTATTGTGTCATATTTGTAAATCCTTCAATCCTATCCCAAGTTGTTCTTAAGGGGGGATGTTAGGATCAATGTTGTTAAAAGCGCGAGTAGGATTAAATCGGTGCGGGGAATGAAGCGGAAAAAAGCGGAAAAATCGGGAAAAAAGCGGAAAAAAGCGGAAAAAAATCGTTTGGTACAAAAATATTCATTTTTTTCATTTTTTTTTCAATTTTTCATTATAAATCGCGCTGCCCCGCCAGCCTGAGCTTTTTTCCCAGAAAAGCGGGTTTTTTTCGAAAAAAGCGCGCTTTTTTTGGAAAAAGCGGGCTTTTTTCCCAAAAAAACGGCAAAATTTTTTATCCCGCTTTTTTCTTATAAAAAGCGCGATTAAATCGGGCTAGGGAAAAAAGTGCGATTTAATCGCGCTTTTAACAACACTGGTTAGGATATTCCGACACATAGGAAATAGTTAAGTTCAACTTGGTCTAGTATAGAGTTAGGTAAAGTGTGTTTCTTTACCGTTGTACATTTTGTAACTTACAATCCGACGGTCACGATATGTAGTGATCCGACGGTTCATTCTCTCCTCGGTATTACTGACACTTGATCCGTGGCTTGACACCCGATTGGTCCATGAATTCTATTTAAAGCGCATGGAGGGTCATTTGTAGGTTAACCGTGCATGAGAGAAGCTTATGTAAATTTTCATTCTTTTATTAATAAATTGCCTGTAGTAGCCACGTTGGCGCAGGCCGTGGACTGTTTCCCTCTCTGAGGGTTTTAACCACGTCAAAATACTGGTGTATTGATCTGTGATCTGTTTGTGAGCGGTGTCCTTTTGGTGTTCTGTCTGAGGAACTTACCTTGTAAATTCCTACAATTAGGAAGCCAACTTCCTCTTACATTCTAGAATGAGAGAGCTTGCACTTTTCCTGAATAAGTAATCGACATATAGTAACAAAATGAGAGGCATACCTTGGATTGTTTTGAAGTACAAGTTTGGATTAACATTGCTCCTTGTGAATCCCAACTTTATCAAGAACTGTCGATACAAGCATACCAAGCAGAGGGGATTACTTCAATCGATAGAGAGTTTTCTTTAATCGACATACATGGGTCTTCCTGTCATAAACTTCAAATCTTGGAGGTTTTTCTATGTACACTTGTTCTTGCAACAAACCATATAAGAAAACGATCTCACATCCATTTGATGGAGAGTCCATTCCTGAATTGTAGTAAGGGCTACTATTGAACGAATGGTTGTATATCGAGCCATAGGAGCAAATATATCATCGTAATCTTCTCCCTCTTTTTCAGAGAATCCATGGGCTACGAACCTTGCCTTGTATTTTTCGATGATTCCATCAACCCCATGCTTTATATTCTAGAGCCATTTGGAGGTTACCACATATCTTCCCTTTGGTCTCGGCACAATATCCCATACATAATTTTTGATAATAGACTCATATTCTTTGGCCATTGCGTCCTTCCAGACTTGTACCTTCACAACTTCTTCAAGGGTACTAGGTTCAGCTTGAATCATATTGCTCATAGCAACAACATATGCCTGGTACCTGCATGGCTTCTTGCTTTCCATGAAAGTTCCATGAGTACCAACATGTTTCTTGACATGTAATAAAGATGATCCCCAAGTGAATGCACGGGCATTGGACCACATATATCAGGATTCAAAATGAATGAAATGAAGAATTTCTTTCGTCTTGTTTTCACTAGAGCGGAATGGTCCCCTTGTCTTCTTTCCACATGCACACTTAGGGCATGCTCCATCATGTTGAGCTTGAACATCGGGGATCCCGGAGACCAACTTCTTCAATTTTGGAAGAGCATCATAATGCTGATAGGGTAGCCTTTGGTACCACAACTCGCTTTTAAGATTTGTATTATGGACCATAGCTAGAAGAGGTCTTCTAGTGACTCTATAGGGTCCTTCAAACCTAGATCCCAATGTGAAGGCATTTCGCATGTAGGATTCAACAGGCCAAGTACTTTTCCTTTAATGAAAGCAACCCTCATTCCTTTATCCTCCAAAGCAGATTTCCAAACCAAATTCTTCTTCAATCTCGACACATATAATTCTTCATGAAGCAAGAAATTCCCCAAAGTTCAAATGAAATTTGACAGAACCAAAGCCCTTTACAAGATGAATGGTATTGTCACCAAGAATAATGTTCAAATTGGTCTCCCTCTCTACCAAATTAGAGAGAACCTTCTTATAACCAGAGAAGTGATGAGAGGCCCCACTATCAACCAACCAACCTACTATCCCAAGAATCTCGGAGGAGATGAACTAGATAATGCAGAAATAAGAATATATTCAGATTGATTAGTAGCATTGCTTTCATACCTGGAGTTCCTTGACCTCTTTGGAGGATGATAACTATCCTCACAATCATCAGGGGAGTCTCTTCTTCTTTCATTCCTTCTTCTATCGTTTCTTCTTTCATATGACCTATTGTTGTTGAAGCCATGGTTATTGTTGTATGACCTTGAAGAGTTTCTTCTTGGAGCATCTCTCTTTTCGGGACAATCTCGAGCATAGCAACCCTTCCAATGACAATTGTAGCACTCAACATCTCTATCTCGCCTTCTTGAATCCTTGGAATCTTGATTAGATTGAGGAGGTCTTCTCGATTTTGATGGCTTTCCTTTTCCTTTCTTTGCATTCTTTTTCTTTCCTTGAGTAATGTAGGCAGTGGGCTCTCCTTCATTTGATCCTTGAATTCTTCCTCTAGATATCATCCTTGATTCTTCTTGAATGAGCTTTCCAACAACTCATCAAATGACCTAAAGCTATTGTTATTAGTAATGAAGGTTTCCCAAATGGGAGGGAGGCCTCTAAGAGTTACAATCATGAATTCCCTGTCAGGTTTGGTTTCCCTAATTCTTTGCAATTGATCTCTAAGACGAGATATTCTCATAATGTATGATGGCACAGATTCTCCGTTGTTTATCTTCGTGTCTTTGAGTTGATCTTTCAAGGAGATGATTTCATTCAAATTGTTGACTTCATACATGCCAACTATCTTATCAAACATGTCCTTAGACCTTTTCAAATTTCCATCATACATAAGTCAATTATCTTGTAAACCATTAGCTATAATTTGCTTTGCTTTTAACTCACCTTTCTTATGCTTGTTTTTGATAGCGGCAGAAGCATTCTCTAGAGGCTCAAGTACTCTTCCTTGAATGAAGTCCAAAACATCATTGTTGTCAGCGATGACTTCCACCCTGACTTTCCATGCAACAAAGTTAGGCCAGTCACCCAACTTCTCATGCTCCTTGAAGAAAGAGGAAGACATTTTTACCAAAAGATTTTCTCTTTTTCAATCAATTGCTAGAAAATGGATGCTCTTGCTCTATGTCTCTTGGGCTTGTCTTCACCCTAGCTCTGATAATATGTTAATTTTTCATCAATTTGTTCTATGCTGCGACTATCACTTCAACAATATCTAATAGCATCCAATTTAACAATTTTTCTTCTTCAATTATCTAATGACATTAGAGCAATAGTAGATAGAACAATTAGAGAAATGCACAGTGAAAGATAGCCAAGAGACAAGTAGTTGAAGTCAACAATGGTCAAATTAGATCTTGTAATATGCCCAAGTCAACAACAGTCAACAATAGTGCAGTCAACCCTAACCAGTCTGCAGTCAATGGTCAACACAATCCTTTAGGAGCTCGGTGTACTTTAGTCAAACACGGCTTGAAATGCTGGTCAAAATCTTCCCAAAACAGTGCTCAAAACCTCAGTCAAACTTGGTCAAAAGAGAAAGTCGACTGTCACAGTCTGCAATTTTCTGCCGTCAATCCTGAAAGTCAACCTCACTCAAAGTGCTCAAAATTCCTCGATTTGTGTCCTTCAATATGGCCTGCAAAAATCGAATCTTTCCACCTAGAAACGCAGTCAAATGAGGTCAATTTCACCTTGGTCAACACTGGTCAATGCCCTGCAACAATCTTACAACTCAGCGCAATCAGAAACAACCACTTGTCCTTTGCATGTGTGAGAGAAATCCTTCCAATTTGAGCTGTACAAACCAATAGGAATAGGAGAGAGAAGATGTGATGTGAGGTGATGAAGTGGCAAATGAGGTTTGAGATCTCTTGTATTTATATGAATCGATGAGGGTGAAAAGCTATGTTGTTTGGGCTTCATGAGCCTACATGATGTTGAAACCGACCTTGACAATTTGCACATGTGTGGGCTTTAATTCAAAAACAAACTTTTCCTTATCCGATCTGAGATCCTTAGGTCGATTTTGGTCCTCTCGAAAAGAGGAATTCAATGCAATAATTATCTCCATCAAATGAGCTGTCCAAAGTGGAATTTGACCCTAATTGCATAATTTAACACGGGAAGAACTCCACCTGTCAATATTTGTCCTTCGATCATCATGTCATCTTGTCATCATGTACCATTTTTGCTTGTCTCTACTCATCTCATGTTGAACACTCTTGAATCTAAAGAAGAAATGCCGCTACCACCATGTCTCTCTCACCATCGGGGAGACTTAGCTACCACCTAGAATCATCATCATCATTGTCGTCGGGGAGCCATGGATACCTAGAACCAAAGACAATGGGCGAGACCAACCTACCCCAAGCGTAGGGATCACACTCTATCCCAAAGTCCTTGACAATAGGTGAGATCAATGTAAGGATCACACTCTACCCTATTATCCCTGATCATCCATCTTAACCTTGAAGAGTTAGATGGTAGAACACATGCATCCACTAACTTGGGCGAGATCCACCTACTGCAAGCGGCAGGGATCACACTCTATCCCAAGTTCCTCAACCCATTGGCCAGATGGGAGAGGTTATCCCATAGAGTAGGCATGATGCTAACTGGGGCATACTCTAACTGGGGGTGATCCTAGGTCTCAACATCCTATCGATCAGAGGTCTCTCATCTCTAGGAGCCCTATAGCTCCATTACACACCCTGGGAGCTCAACCAAGGGGGGATGGAACTGCTCTGTGTTCTTGATCAGCTCGAACCGTTATTCGAAAGGGTCATCTCAACTAGTCCAAGCTACTCTCTGAAGACCAAAAAATTCCTTTTTGGCAAAGCCTTGGTGAGGATATCAGCTATCTGCGCATTTATCGAAATGTGGAGGAGTCTCATGACTCCTCTCTGCACTATGTCTCGAATAAAATGATATCTGATCTCTATATGCTTGGACTTGTCGTGGAAAACATGATTCTTTGACAAACGAATCCCACTCTTATTGTCACAATAGATAACTATCGTGTCCAAAACCTGCTCAAACAACTCTCTAAAGAGCTTCCTCAACCAAATTGCTTCACAAATTGCAAGGCTAGCTGCAATATACATGGCCTTAGCAGTGCTAAGGGCTACAGATTTTTGTTTCCAGCTCATCCATGATACCATGGCAGATCCCATATTAAAATAGCATCCGAAAGTACTCTTCCTGTCAACAACATTGGCAGCCCAATTTGTATCTATATATCCATGTAGTCTAATGTTTCCAAAGTCATATCTCATTCCAAGGTTAATAGTCCCATGTAGATATCTCAATACATGTTTCGCAGTGACCCAATGTACATGGTGAGGCTCGGTCATAAATTGGTTCAAGGTGTTAATTGCAAAACATATGTCGGGGCCAGTATTCACGAGAAACATCAGAGCACCAACCAGTTGTTTATATTCAGAAGGGTTTGCTAGGTCCGATCCAACAACTTCTCCACACAACTTCTTGAAATTTAACTCCATAGTTGTAGGCAAGGAATTGCACTTAACCAAGCCAAATCTCTTTAGAAGTTTCACAACATATTTTTCTTGTGAAAGGAAAATTTCGCCCAACTTTTGCCATACTTCTAGTCCCAGGAAATAGTGCATCAAACCAAGGTCTTTCATCTCGAATTTGGAAGCCAACTTCCTCTTACATTCTACAATCAAAGGGTTTGCGCTTGTCGTGAATAAGTCATCGACTTATAATACCAAAATGAGAGGCATACCTTGGATTGTTTTGAAGTACAAGTTTGGATCAACATTGCTCCTTGTGAATCCCAACTTCATCAAGTAACTGTAGATACAAGCATACCAAGAACGGGGGGCTTGCTTCAATCCATAGGGAGCTTTCTTTAATCGGCATACATGGGTTTTCCTGTCATAAACTTCAAATCCTGGAGGTTGTTCTACATACATTTCTTGCAACAAACCATGTAAGAAAGCGATCTTCACATCCATTTGATGGAGAGTCCATCCTTGAATTTCAGTAAGGGCTACTATCGAACGGATGGTTGTATATCGAGCCATAGGAGCAAATATATCATCGTAATCTTCTCCCTCTTTTTGAGAGAATCCACAGGCTACGAACCTTGCCTTGTATTTTTCGATGCTTCCATCAGCCCCATGCTTGATCTTATAGAGCCATTTGGAGGTTACCACAGATCTTCCCTTCGGTCTCGACATAATATCCCATACATCATTTTTCATAATAGACTTATATTCTTTGGCCATTGCATCCTTCCAGACTTGTTCCTTCACGACTTCTTCAAAGGTACTAGCTTCAACTTGAATCATATTGCTCATAGCTACAACATATACTTGGTACCTGCATGGCTTCTTGCTTTCCATGAAAGTTCCACAAGCAACAACATGTATCTCGACATGTAATCAAGATGACCCCCAAGTGAATGCACAGCATTGGACCATGTTGTTGCCCAAAGTGTACACTTAAGGCGCAACTCTCAAAGTAGGGGCTGTCACGCCGATCCCTACCTGCTCTGTTTAGATTCTCTCTTAGCTAAGTCAAGGGTGGTAGTTCCTAAAAACGATGATAAGTGCAAACTTGTTGGGACAACAAGTCCTAGGAGAATAAGGGCAAGGCAATTACTTCTTTTAGTAACTTGAATTAAGGATTATTTAACACGTGTGATTATGAGATGATCAATGTATATGTTCACAAGATGAATCTCAATTAAATCAATATGACAATAGTCAGATGAACAAATAAAGACCAATGCCTTGATAACAGTGATCAATAAAGACGTAACACTTCCAAGAGATAATATTTCAAGTTACACGGCAAGTAATGCTGCAAGACAAATGTTAGTATGGAAGATATTGAAATATGAGTAGAGAAATACAACTTGCAAGATGAATGAAACTTGTACTTTAGAAATATGCCTCAATGAGATATAGCAACAACAGTGAATAGGCAAGTGGAAAGTTTACAAGTAAAGATATGCTCACAATTCAATAATATGGCAAGAGGGATGATGTTAGAATCAATGCAAGACTAAACTATGTGAGATGCAAAGATTAAATCTAGTATGCAAATGAAGTGCAAATGTTAATGCAATGCTTCAATGAGATGCAATTAAAACAATATGCTTCAAATGGAATGCTTAGGATATATGAAGATGCCAATCCACTTATAATCGATATTACTTCAAGTTCAAAAGCAAGATTAGTTTAAGGCAATAACCAAATGAAGTAACAAGAAATTACTTAATGAAACAAGTGATGACAAATTAGAATTAGGTGTTGGAGAAACAACTCAAAATGCCTTTAAATAAAAGTGTTTTTAGGATTTTATTTATGTTAGACAATGAAACCAAGTAATATTTATAATGAAAGCACAGTTAAAAGATGGCAAATGAGATTGCTAATCAAATAAGATTGAGTAAATAGAAGATCTTATGACAACAATAAGCTAATATTGAATTATTTATACCCAATGTGTTATTTAATGAGCAGTAAACCTTCAAGGCAGTAGTAAGAAAAACTTTAGGACAACAACAAACAAATGTTATGACAACAACAATATGACAATGAAAATAATGAGCTATCAATGCTATCTTTATGCCAAAAGTTTACCAGAAATTTTCCAAACTTACCCACATGAATTTTCAGAAAATTTCAGCCTGTTATGATGTGATTTCCAAAATAATATCAGATCTTATATACTTATTATAATTAACAAATAAAACATAAAATAGGGTTAATGATGGATGACCAATTTAAGAAATTAATTCCTTAATGTATTAAACAACTTAGGAATTGATTTTAGGCTAATCCACATGAAATTTTGCCATTGTTATATTTCACACTTCAGAAGCAAAATTTTTCAGAGATAATAGTTACCAAAAAACGTAGATCTAAGCTAAGTTTTTGATACCCATCAAACATAAGTGACTTATTAATGTATCTAACAATTTTTTTTTTGGTTAATTTCAAACCACTTAGATGCGTTTTTCACCACTATTAGAAAGGTATATGGCTGTTGTAGCAAACAGTGAGAAAAAAAGGGGTTTAGAAATCAAACCCTTAGGACCTAGGCCTTGAAGATCACTTGCCCAAGTTGCCAAATTTTTTTCAATACTGAAAACACAAATTTTTACCAATTTTTCTGCAAAACCTATCAATGATTAGCTTCAAAAAATTAAATATTTAGATTAAAAATGGACCAAAGAGAATCTAGGGTCAATGAGGGCTAACACTAGGCCTAATAGGGCTAGCGTTAGGCTGTGAGAAGGTAGATATGCGCTTAGGAGCCCCAAAACTTGAAACCCTTGTTATGAAAAAATGATTTTGCTTCAGATCTTCATATTTGTTGCAAAATCTTCAATGGCTAGCTTTGTAAAATTTTGGAGACTAGATATTACCCTCAAGGGCCTAGATCTAACTCTAATCCAACTCTTTCCACTTGATTTCACTTGCACAAATGAAAATAAAAGTACCCAAAACCCCAATATATACAAAAAATAATAATAATTCAAATTTCAAACCCCAAAAACCCCAGCTGCAAAACCAAGATTAGAGAAATAAAATAATTTGCAAGATTTATTTTACAAATATAATCAGATCTATACAAATAATATACGGATATAATCTATACAAATAATATATAGATCTATTGAATCTGAGGAGTATGAGTCCAATTCCCCTCTTAGATCAGTAGAAATAAGCTCTTCCTAGCCAAATCTATCTAATGAGCACAGTATATAAAAGATAAATGAGTTCAAATGAACCACTAGCCAAAAAACCCTGCAAGAAAATCTTCGTTAGATAAATCTTGGGATTCAATTAGGAAGGCTCTTCAGTTCTTATGTCTTGGGAGTTGGCTAGTCCAACCAAGGACTTTCCCTCATGCCCATGTTTTCAAATATAAAAGATCTCTGCACACTCAAGATCAAGTTATCAGATCGATAGAGATATAAAATAGAAATATAATCCTCAAGAATTAGAGATACCTGTTAATTAAATTAAATTAAAATGTTACCTTAGATCCAATAACCTATGCAATAAGTTATTCCACGAAGGTTAATAATCAACAACTTCTAAAATATACTTCAGTATAGCATTAGGTTATTTATTACCATAAGAAGTAGGAGAGAAACACCACTATCAATGAAAACCCCAAAGAATCTGCGGTATTATTATTCTAGAAAAATTACAAGAGAGTTTCGAGATCTAGTACGCGATTCAAAGATCGGATTTTTTGTGAGACAAATGACCTCTAATTTATAGATAAATTCTCCAAACGGCTAGTTGGCTTGATCCCCGTCAAAATGATCTCAACAGATCTAAAATATACTTCAGTAGAGCATTAGGAACAATATTACCATAAGAAGTAGGAGAGAAACACCACCATCAATGAAAACCCCAAAGACTTTGCGTTATTATTATTCTAAAAAAATTACGAGAGAGTTTCGAGATCTAGTACACGATTCAAAGATTGGATCTTTTGTGAGACAAATGACCTTTAATTTATAGATAAATTCTTCAAACTGCTAGTTGGCTGGATCCCCGTCAAAATAATTTCGATTGTTGATAAAGATTTGATTATCTTTTAATCTCCACCGTCGAAATATTTATTTTTTGAAGAATTTTCGAATTTATCTTTTAATTCGTTTTTAATTAGCTCAAAATTAATTATTTTGAGCTAATTTCCTCAAAAAATTAACTTTGACTTAACCACTAATGCCCAAGGGTCCAAAATTCCTTGAAATTTTTAGTATTCCCTTGGTGGGGGACTTCCAAAATTTAATTTCTCTAAGACCCACGAATTTTTATGTGGAGAATTTATTTTCCTTAAAACTTTTAATTTTGACTCTAATTAATTAAATTTTTGGCTTAAGATTTTTAATTTATTTTTGCAAGAAAATTTAATTAATTAACACATGCGGGGATTAATAATTTTTTCGAACCCTCTAATATTTTAGCCATGGTGCTAAAATATCATTTGCATAAGATAATTACTTTTCAACCCTCAAAGGGGGAAAACCCTTTCACTATAGACCCTCAATTATTTTACCCAATTCTACAACTCAATATTATTTAGTAGACCAAGTGATTTGTAATAAAATAATTTAGCCAATTAGCCAAAATTATTCCCAAATTACTTTTATAGAACACCTTGATTAGAACACTAGGACTTACCTAAGACTTTGATGACAAAATCCACCCTAGCTTTGGGGTGAGGCTGGAAGAAAAAGCTCTGTCAATTATCTGTGTTTAGAAACACAGATGATTCAGTGAGACGAAAAACCTCTTAGGTTGGAAATCGTCACCAAAATAATAGGCTTACCTAAGTTGTTACATACATTTATGGTCACACTAAGATCATTTACATTACAAACTTGCAAAATGGGTTTACAACTTTGACAAATTGACGACTAATGATGATGAATCCATGATGATCTGAATGTGCGAACATGACGGAATCCCTTTGCGAAAAAAATGTATTGCTATAGGGTAGTTGACATAGAGTGGTCAACAAACCACATATATTAGAATGAATGAGATGAAAAATTTCTTTCGTCTTGTTTTCACTAGAGGGGAATGGTCCCCTTGTCTTCTTTCCACATGCACACCTAGGGCATACTCCATCATGTTGAGAATCTCGGAGACCAACTTCAATTTTGGAAGAGCATCATAATGTTGATGGGGTAGCCTTTGGTGCCACAACTCGCTTTTAAGATTTGTGTTATCGACCATAACTTGAAGAGGTCTTCTAGTGACTCTATAGAGTCCTTCAAACCTAGATCCCAATGCGAAGGCATTTCTCATGTAGGATTCAACAGACCAAGTACTTTTCCTTTAATGAATGCAACCCTCATTCCTTAATCCTCCAAAGCAGATATCGAAATCAAATTCTTCATCAATCCTGACACATAATACATCATGAAACAAGAAAGATTCCCCAGAGTTCAAATGAAATTTGACAGAACCAAAGCCCTTTATAGGATGAGTGATATTTTCACCAAGAATAATGTTCAAATTGGTCTCTCTCTCTACCAAATTAGAGAGAACCTCCTTATATCCAGAGAAGTGATAAGAGGCCCTACTATCAACCAGCCAACTATCCCAAGAATCCGGAGGAGATGAACTAGAGAATGCGGAAATAATAATATATTCAGATTTATTAATAGCATTGGCTTCATACCTAGAGTTCCTTAACCTCTTTGGAGAACGATAACTATATTCACGATCATTAGGGGAGTCTCTTCTTCTTTCATATGACGTTGTTGTTGAAGCCACGGTTATTATTGTAGGACCTTGAAGAGTTTCTTCTTGGAGCATCTCTCTTTTCAGGACAATCTCGAGCATAGCAACCCTATCAATGACAATTGTAGCACTCAACATCTCTATCTTGTTTTCTTGAATCCTTGGAATCTCGATTAGATTGAGGAGGTCTTCTTGATTTTGATGGCTTTCCTTTTCCTTTCTTTGCATTCTTTTTCTTTCCTTGAGTAACATAGGTAGTGGTCTCTCCTTCATTTGATCCTTGAATTCTTCTTGTAGATATCATTCTTGATTCTTCTTGAGTGAGCTTTCCAACAAGCTCATCAAATGACGGGAAGCTATTATTATTGCTTATAGTAGTAAGGAAGGTTTCCCAAATGGGAGGGAAGCCTCTAAGAGTTACAATCACCAATTCCCTGTCAGGTGTGGTTTCGCCAATTCTTTGCAATTGATCTCTAAGACGAGATATCCTCATAATGTATGATAACACATATTCTCCTTTGTTCATCTTCATGTCTTTGAGTTGATATTTCAAGGAGATGATTTCATTCAAATTGTGGACTTCATACATGCCAACTATCTTATCATATATGTCCTTAGGCCTTTTCAAATTTCCAACATACGCAAGTAGATTATCTTGTAAACCATTAACTATAATTTGCTTTGCTTTTAACTCACCTTTCTTATGCTTGTTTTTGATAGCAACATAAGCATTCTCCGGAGGCTCAGGTACTCTTCCTTGAATGAAGTCCAAAACATCATTGTTGTTAGCTATGACTTCCAACTTGACTTTCCATGCAACATAGTTAGATGAAGCACCCAACTTCTCATGCTCCTTGAAGAAAGAGGAAGACATTTTTACCAAAAGATTTTCCCTTTTTCAATCAGCTGCTAGAAAATGGATGCTCTTGCTCTTATGTCTCTTGGGCTTGTCTTCACCTCAGCTATGATACCATTTTAATTTTTCATCAATTTGTTCTATACTGCAACTATCACTTCAGCGATATCCAATAACATACAATTTAACAATTTTTCTTCTTCAATTATCTAATGACATTAGAGAAATAGAAGATAGAACAATTAGACAAATGCACAATGAAAGACAGCTAAGAGACAAGGAGTTGAAGTCAACAATCGTCAAATCCGATCTTCATGTAATCTACCCAAGTCAACAACAGTCAATAGCAGCACAGTTAGCCCTAACCAATGTGCATTCAATGATCAACATAGTCCTTAAGAAGCTCGGTCTACTTCAATCAAACTTGGCCTCAAATGCTGGTCAAAATCTGCCCAAAACAATCCTCAAAACCTCAGTCAAACTTGGTCAAAATAGAGAGAAAGTTTGCTTTCACAGTGTGCAATTTTCTGTGGTCAATTGTAAAACTCAACGTTAGTGAAATTGCTCAGAATTCCTCGATTTGTGTGTCCTTCAATGCGGCTTGCGAAAATCGAATTTTTCCACCAAAAACCGCTGTCAAATGAGGTCAACTTCACCCTAGTCAACGCCCTGCAACAGTCTTGCAATTGTCCTGCAACTCGGCCCAATCAGAAACACCCACCCATCCTTTGCATGTGTGAGAGAAATCCTTCCAATCTGCGCTGTACGAACCAATAGGAATAGGAGAGAGAAGCTATGACGTGAGGTGATGAAATGCCAAATGAGGTTTGAGGTCTCTTGTATTTATATGAGTCGATGAGGGTGAAAAGACATGTTGTTTGGGCTTCATGAGCCTATATGTTGTTGAAGCTGACCTTGCCAATTTGCACATGTGTGGGCTTTAATTCAAAAACACACTTCTCCTTGTCCAATTTGAGTGATCTTTAGGTCGATTTAGTCCTCTCGAAAAGAGGAATTCAATGCAATAATTATTTCTGTCAAATGAGCTGTCCAAAGTAGAATTTGATCCTAGTTGCATAATTTAACACGAGGGCCAAAATTCGGCCTCTCCCTCAAACTTCAAAACTCGGATTATGCCACAAAAAATAGTGCCTCCGACTTTTTCATGAGCCACAAAACCTTTGCTTTAGCCATAGAAAGATGCTTTAGAACTCGACCTGCTTTGTCTACAAGAGTGAAGTATAGAAGAGTATATGTGCTTCTGTTTTCGTCCTTCTTGTTGACCACTCTGTGTTAACGAGCCCATAGCAGTACACCCCTTTTTTCTCAATAGGGATCGATCATGTTCGAGTGTCCGTGCCATTCAGACTTCATCATCTGCCGATAGTTTTATGAATATGGCAACACATTCTCCAGATGTAAAATGTAAATAATCTCTATATGACCGCGTCTGAAATGTAACAACCTAGGTAAACCTATGGTTTTGGTGACTATCTCCATTCTAGGAGTTTTTTTGTCTCACTGATTCATCTATCTCTATACACATGATCGGCTGAGTTTTTCCCTCCACTTTTACCCCAAAGTTAGAGTGGATTTTGTCGCTAAGATCTTAGGCGAGTCCTAGTTTTTTAGATAGAGTCTTCGTAAAAGTGATTTGGGAATAATCCTAGTTAATTGGCTAGATTATTTTATTACAAGTCAGTTGGTCTACTGGATTATATTTTGTGTCGCAGAAATGAGTATTTTTTGAGGGTCTACAATGAATGGGTTTCCCCCTTCATGTATTAAAATGTAAAATCTTGATGTAAAAAATATTTAGTGCATGGTCCCTCATAATTAGACACCATGGCTAAAGTATTAGAGGGTTGGAAAAATAATCAATTCCCTCAGAAGTCAATTAATTAAATTTTCTGGCCAAGTTAAATTAAAATTCGTAAGCCAGAAATTTAATTAATTTTATGTTTTAGGTAAATTTAAATTCTCCAAAGGAAAAATTCGCGGGTCTTAAAGAAATAAATTTTTAAAGGCTTCGGGCCAAGGGAATATTGAAAATTTTAAGAAATCTTGGACCCTTGGACCTTAGTAGTTAAGTCAAAGTCAAATTTTTGAGGTAATTAACTCAAAAATATTATTTTTGAGTTAATTAAAAAGAAATTAAATGAAAAATTGGAAATTCCTCAAAAAATAAATAATTTTGACGAACGAGATTAAAAGATAATCAAATATTTTTCAATAGTCAAGATTATTTTGATGGGGATTAAGCGAATTAGTCGTTGGAGAAATTTTCTATAAACTAAAGGTCGATGTCAGTCTATTTTTCATCTGATTTTGAATCGTGTACTAAGCTCTCAAGCTCTCTTGTATATTTTCTGGAATTAATGCAAAAGTCTTTGGGCTTTTGATTTGCGGTGGTGTTCCTCTTCATGAATCTATGGTAAAATCGTTTTAATTTCTGCTTATTATTATGTGAAAACTATCAATCAATAGCTCTCTTAGAATAATTTGAATACAAATTTCTTATTTAGTTTGTTGGATCTAAGGTAACATTTTTAATTTTGATTGAATTAGTAGGTATCTCTATTTCTTCAAAATTTTATTGTTATTCTATTTCTCTACTTGGTTTGATGGTTGATCTAGTGTTTGCAGAAGATCTTTCAGGTTTTCATTGAGCGTTTGGGATAAGTCCTCGGTTGGACCAACCAACTCTCAACACATTTTTTGAAGAGCCTACATCATAAAAGCTTGAGGGTTTATCTAACAATTAATTTTTTACGCATGATGTTTTTGGGCTAGTACTTTTCTAAAAATCATTTAAAAAAAAAATATTTTGTGGAAAATTTATAGATCTGGCTAGGAAGAGCCTTAGATCTTTAGATCTGGGACCGGAGTTAGACTCATACTCCTCAGATTTGATAGTTCTGCAACTTTTGTGCATAGGTCTGGAAATATTTTGTGCAGATCTGAAGTTTTTCTGACTTGGGTTTTTGGGGTTTTTATTCATTTTTGTATATTTGGGATTTTGGTATTTTCTGTTTTTGTTTTGCAGGTGTAGATCTAAAAGAAGAAATTGATTTGAAACTAGATCTAGACCTTGGAAGGCAAGATCTGGCCTCAACGAAATTTGTCAAAGAAAATTATTTAGAAAAGTATTCGCATTTGAGGGTCTCAACTTCAATTCGAGATCTTCATCAAAATTTTCAAAGAAAAGGGAAAAAATATTTTTTGGAGTCTTGAAGGCAGCCTCCACTCTGTTCTTAGCCTTCTCCAAGCCATGACTGCTACTCTTCAGGTCTACTGTCTCCATCCTCCATGAAATCCCTCCTCTTCTTGGGCAGCTGCGTCCTAACCCTCATCTGCCGCCTTCTTTGCCTGCGGCCCCTTATTTTCAGCCCTCCTCTGGCCTGCCACAAGCCTGCCTTAGGTCTGCCTTACCCCCCCTGCCTGGGCAGACTTCCTCATGACCTTTCCCTCTCCTTGCTGTGGCTTCCCACAAGCCTGCAACCTCACCTTATCCCTCCGCTCCACCTTTCTGCTGGACTTACTTTGGTTGCAACATCTTTTTTCTCCCTCTTTTCTCCTTCCTCTCCCCGTTGACTTCTTCCTATATCAATCTCCTCTCCTTGCAAGGCATGCACTTTACTTGAGCTACAGGCCTTGCAGCCTTCCTGCCTCCATCTACCTCACATTTCCCTAGCCCATTCTCCCATCCACTGCTACAACAACCTCCCTTCAGGCCTTACTGCCTTCCCTTTCTTGCTGCCATCTCCCTGCTCCCCCCTCCCCCCTTGCTGTTCTTCCCTTTCCCTCAAGCTGTCTGTCAGCCCTCCTCTTTTTAGGCCTCTACTCCAAGCACAGTAGCATATTTTTGAAAAGGATAGAGCAGTCTTCCTTGGTGCTCTTCTCCACCAAAACATTAAGGTAAGAGATATTGCATCAGGATTTTCTGAGATATGAGACACTCTAAACCTTGGTGGCATTGACATATAAGTTGGGCATGCATTGCAATCTAAATGTATGGCTGTTGCAAAATTCTGGGAATATATATTAAAATCTGATTCATTAACACATCAAGTACAAATGAGGGGAGATAAGTAAATCTGAAAATCATTGGTTCAGCAGTTACACATGTTCCCTCACCAAATTTATGCCTAAAAAGTTGATTGTCATTAACATTGCATTCAGATTTAATTTTTAAGGTTCATCATAACAATGATTGCATTATTTATTTGGGCATAAGTTATTGAGCTTATTTCATGACTCTTGTATCTCTCTTAAGATTGCATTATCTTTAACAAATCTTTTGAGTAAGTGCTTGTTCCATTGCATCTTACATCTTATTTTCATCATACTAGCATCCCTCTGCAGCATTGTTATTTTGTAGCTTGATATCATTTCCTAGCAAGTACTTTGATTTATCATTAAGTATTGTTGTATAAATGCACTGGTCTAATATTTTTATTTTGTGGTTTGCCTAATCAAGCTTAATTGATCTATCTTAACATTACTCATATCATAAATACTTGCCTTAATGAATAACCAAGTTACATCATTAGCAAATTGCCTTGCCATAGATCTCCTAGACCTTGTTGTTTTACAGGTCTCTCATCATCCATCTGCCTACAGGGACTACCCCCCTTGACTTAGCTAGGAGAGAGTATAAACGGAGTGAGTAGGGATCAAAGTGACAACCCCTACCCTGAGCGTTGTCGCAATGCCTAGACACTTTGTGCGACAACACTCCCAATATCCTTATCTTCTTCACATAAAACATAAAAAGATGAGATGATTCGATGCTTTTTGGTGGAGGAGTGATCACATATGTTATGTAAAAAATGAGTTAATTTTAGGTTTATTTATGAGAGATTTTTTGGCGAAAATCACATGAGAAACCATTTTAGGTTTATTATTTAATTTTAGGTTTAATTAGACGAAAGGGCACGATCATAAGATCATGCCCTTTCCCCAAAGGGTGCTCATGGCAATATATAAGCTAGGAAAACCCTAATGTAGCAATCATCATCTATCAATTCATCTTTTTAATAAAATATTTATACATATATTTCTGTTTATCAAGAAGTTTCCACTTCATTGGTATCAGAGCGCGTTCGCTCCTCAGGCTATATTGATCTGCTACCATCGGTTTCCTTACCCGCTGCCACTTCGACTTCCATCGAATTCACATATTCAACTCTCCACACCTGTCCACAACCACCATCAACATCTATTCCTCTACACACACCGTCACCCCGTCCACTTCGTTGTTGCCATCTGATTGCCAACTTTGTTCCGCCCTATCCGTGTCCATATACACTGTCGTGCCACTGCCCCAGATCCTGGTGTGCTTGCTGCACCGCGTTCATTAGCTATCTACTGCTTCCATCTATCGGGTATCCATCTGTTCGCAACATCTCGTCGCCTGTACGCTGTCCTCTGCGCATACAACCCCGCTCAGCGCCAACGCTTCAGTGATTTCCGCTTAAGGTTTTTTGGAATGGTCAATGGGAGGTGACCCCCTCACCAGCAGACGTGACAATAGACATATAAAATTATATATATAACGTAAAATATATATATATATATATATATATATATATATATAATATATAATATATAATACGGAAATATATATAATATAACATATATACATAATTATATTATATATTATATATAATTATAAATTAATTAATTAAAGTTATATCTATATATATAAGTTAATTTAATTAATTAAAAAAACACTTATGTCATATAATTAAATTAATTAATTTAATTTGATTATTTTTTTTTATTATTATTTAAGCTGGCAGATAAATACACGCCCCCACAAACTCGTTCAATGTTGACAATGACAATGGCAGATTTCCAAAAAAAATTGTTGGACGCAGAGCATAAAATAAATAACAACCACGATGAGGTCAGTGAAAGATTAGATGAATTTCATATCAAGCTTGAGAGGCACGCTGATGATATCAAAAATCAGGTTGACAAAATAAAAAATCTTTAGGATACGACAAATTGAATAGAAATAAAGATGGAAAATCAACATGTCCAAACAGAAGTAGGAATTAGAGAGGCCCTAACAATGTTGAAACTTCTGTGTAAACATGCGAATTGTACACCTGCACAACTACTAAAAGAAAATGAAGAAAATCAAGAGCACGTCTCATCAGATTCAACAAAGTCAACTGACTCTCATGAAAAAGTTGAATCCCCAAAAAAATCAGCGACACTCCACCAAGAAGTGAGTAACACAAACCTTACAAACAAGCAACTCTAGGATACCCTTACCAATCAACACCCGTTTTTCGCTCAACCATTAGCAACATACCAGCAAAGGGCAAAAGTCGAGATGCCTAAATTTGATGGAAATGAAAAAAACAATGTTGCATGGATAAATAAAGCAGAAGAATACTTTGAGATATATGACACCAATGATGATGATGAAAAGCTCAGGTACGCATCCATGAAAATGGAAGGAGAAGCATATAATTGGTATATGTGTTGGAAAAAGATAACACACGTCATTAGCTAGAGAAAATTTAAGGATGCATTCTTTAAAAGATTCCAAGGTGGAAAGGAAGAAAAGTTTTTTTCAAAACTCATCAAATTACGACAAAAAGGAAGTGTGGACGAATACACTCAAGAATGGGAGACCTTAGTAACACGAGTACTTGGGTTATTAGTATGTCATCTAATTCAATCATACGTCTCGGGACTCAAAACCCATTTACAAGCAGAACTTGAGATGCATGACATTACATCAATAGAAGTAGCAAGACGAAAAGCAAAAACAGCCAAAAAGAAATTCGAACCAATATTTTGGTCAAAAGAGGAAAAAACATATCCAAGACGAAGAATACCCCAGTATGTGGAATCAAATAATACAAGATATGTTCCACGACATCGTCGTGAAGATGAAAAATCTAATGTGGAAATGCAAAGGATAAAAGAGGGTAAATGTAAACACTGTGGTGAGCAGTGGGACCCCAAACATAGATGTGCTAAAGGAAAAGAACCAAAGAACCTATATAATTGTGAAGCAACCAAAGATTCAAACAGTGAAGAGTCTGAAATAGAAGAAACAGAAGATACCCCTGAATTCTCACTAGAATTAGATGATGGAAGTATTCCGCAAGTGTCATTATCAGCGATGACAGGTATATCACAACCTCAGACATTAAAATTAAAAGGACACATAAAGAAGAACAACGTAGTGGTTCTCATCGACTCTGGTAGCACACACAATTTTTTAGATGCAACCGTGGCAAAGAGACTCAATATTTTTTCATTTCCCTTACCAAACATGAAAGTGATGGTAGCTAACAGTAAGAAGATTGAAAAGGTGGGGAAATGCCATAAGGTCAAATTGCAGATTCAAGACTTTAATTTAGAGTATTCGTTCTTCACGGTACCGTTAGGAGTAGATGTAGTCTTAGGTATCTAATGGCTGCGAACCTTGGGTACTTATGCCGCCAACCATCAAGTACAATTTATAAAATTCAAATGGGGAGGTCAAAAGTACAAATTACACGGATTCCAAGCACCACAGAATCAAATTGTATCATCATCTCAGATGATGAAGATGATTCGAAAAGGAGCACCCGCTTATGTAGTACAATGTCACCAATTAGAAATGTTATCTGCAAATATGACCAGTG
>APFE030098399.1:0-11400 GCA_000404065.3 Pinus taeda
GGGAGGCTATAGAAGGCCATCTAAAATTCAAAATAAAGTGAAGGACTTCAATATTTTCACAAGGTAATAAATTCACATGCAATATTGGAAAAGAATCATTGCAATTCCTAATCTCATTATTCGTTCTTCCAGGTAGATGGGAAGCTATAACAGACCAAGGACTTCAATATTCTCACAAGGTAAGAAAAGAACATGCAATCTTGGAAATGAATCACTGTAATCCCTTATCTTCTTATCCATTCTTCCAGGAATATGGGAGGCTATAGCATACCATCTAAAATTCAAAATAAAATGAAGGAATTCAATATTTTCGCAAGGTAAGAAAAGCACATGCAATCTTGGAAATGAATCATTGTAATTCCTATGCATGGAAAGCATAAAACAATAGCTTAATCTTATAATAGGCTAGGAGGTAAAATCTAACGCATTACTTATTTCCAAGAATAGCATGGAGACGAATGATGATGAGATCTTCATGCATGGAGCATGCTCCACTCTTAATGTCAAGTCGCAAGTAATTTCCCCATATCAGTGTACATGTTTTTACACATCTGGATAGTCTTACACCCAACACCCAAAAAAAAATCATATATCTTCAGGTCATTTATACTATCTCAAAAAGCTAGAGTTAGCTATGATTGAAGGGTTTCTAAACAAGTTATTTGGAAATAGTTATCCATCCTTGTAGATATAGGAATAGAAATATTTTTAGAATTCCATTGATATGAGTTGAAATCAATTTATTGACTTTATTCATTAATATCTAAAATCTTTATTTGAGATATTTTTAAATTATACGATATCACATCTATATGTGATATCAACTAAAACTCAATACATTCTCCATTGTAACGAGAAATAGTTGTAGTGCTACTTTGAGTCCCGATAGTTGAGAAATTAGACTTACTTCTATGCAACTCTCCCATTGAAATGAGAATAAATTAGATTTAGGCTATTGCCCATAGAATTAGCCACCACTTTTACATAAAGGTGCCCGGGGCAAAGCTGGAGGGAACATTACATGAAATCAATTTACCTAGAGGAAAAACGTGAATTCTCGACTTGAATGGATCAATATGATTTCCTACAAGCCCGTTCAAATCAAGTTGTTCTTTATAGGATGATGTGCATTTCAGAATGCTTTTTAAATTGACCTGAACCGCTTCTCGGGAAACTCACTTCACTATTTTTGGAATATACAATGGGATGCTTCTCTACGAGCCTTATTTCTTATTGTTATGATTTTTGTACTTAGTTTTAAACTAAACATCCAAAACTTGTTCTTGTTTGATCAATGTGACAAACATACAACCCAAGAAATACCTTATTGTTTTGGTTATTCGTACTTTAGATAGAACTTGATAAATGGTTTTGTTGGTTCCCTACTTGACATACACAAGTCTATTCTAACTCCTCCTCCTCTTTTATTTAGTATCTATCTATCCGTGGAAGAATCTTATATGGTGGTACACACCCTTTATAAAGGTCGACCTCTCAGTGCAAGTTACCAATCCAAACACTAAGATTATAAGGTCTTCTTCATTTTGTACACAATTTCCAACCATCCAATGCCCAACTATCTTGTTATTTCAATATTTTAATGGCTATTGTGGTGGTTCATGTTTATCAATTTAGGGATTTATGCCACAGAATTATGGAAATTTTCGAAATTTGTTGATCAATTAACGTATTCTCACTTTCCACCATAATGATTGTGAACTTGTGTGGATTGCATTTCATTAAATAATGAATGGTTAATGATTTTGAACTCATGTGGATTGCAATTCATTAAATGATGAATGGTTGATGTTGCTTAATTCCTTTTGTATATTTCATATATTTTGACTTGTATTTCATTAAGGGATGAATGGTTGATGTCACTTAATTGTTTTTGTATATGAAATATACATTGATTTGTTATATCTATTCCATATTAGTATATTTTGATTTGTTAACTTTTTTTACTACATGTCACGATGCAGATTTGTAATAAATGTTTGGTTGGAACTATCTTGGGGCAGGTTGGAATCATTCATGGTTCATGGTTTCAACCTTCTTAGTGATATTTTTTTCCATGTCTGAGCTAGCAAGCGTTCTCCAAGAATTTTCATGTTTCTTATTATTGTATTTTACTAAACCTAATATTTATATATTTAAATGGAGGCATTTAATCTTGTAGCAAATTGTTCTCATAAAATCTAGCCATATAGAAAGTCATGATTCTTATTTATTTAAAACTCATCGAATTTTCTATAATCTTCTTAGATTTTCACTTGAAAAGAGCATTATTTCTCAACAAAATTAATTTACACCTATTTGAATCCATGTATAACATTCATTAAAATATCCATGGCTGATGTCTCTTAACTCTTTTATTATATATCATATATTTTCATCTCTTGTTAATTTACACCTATTTGAATCCCTGCATAGTATTTCATCAAAATAACCATGATTGATGTCTCTTAATTCTTGTAGTATATATCATATATTTTCATCTCTTGTGAACTTAATCATCAAACCATGTTCTATGACTACGTGTGAAGTTTTTTTGGAGAAGGGAGGAAAATGAGCTCTAAAATTCAATCTTCTTAACCCACATTCAAATGCTTAACATCCAACCTTATTTGATATGACCATGCGGTCAGGTCCCACAATGGATCAACTTATTCTAAAGGATTAACCTCTTATGTCCCAAGTATCATTGATGCAAGGAGTACAACACTACTTTGGTCTTTTTGCAACAAGCAAGTTATTAACAATCTATCCCCAGTCCTCTACTAATCTTGCAACAAGTGGGTTCCCCATAACTATTGTGAATTCTATGGATAAACACCACCAAGGTCAACCACTTGTTTCCAATGTAAGAGAAATGGGAAACTTTGGAGGAAATGTATTTGGCGTGTTGTAGGGGAGAAGTTTCAAGGGCTCTCAGGCTGCAAGCTCACAAGATATTCAAGGCACCATAGATCTCATGTATAGGTCCTTGGAAACATAAACTAATCATTCCCATGATCAACCTGGCATGATGCATCAGGGAATCAAACAATTTACTAATGTGTAGTTGTTGAGGTCTTTTGAATAATCTATTTATGACACTCATCAACGATTGTATTTCTGATCTATTTGTTCTTACAACACATTTTCCTTGTCCTGAGAATTGAAGATAATTGTTAAAACTTCACTATGACAATTATTTGTATCATCTAGATGTAGACAATTGCTTTCAATTACTATTGCTTATTTTCTTGTCATCATGTTGGTTGTGTTTGTGATCTTTATCTAGATTACAATATAATACTTAAATGGATATAACTAATTTAAGTCAATATGGGTATATCTTATGTGGATGTTGCGTCAGTTTATTGATGACATTAGATAGTATGAACTCAGGGAATGGATTTGTAACTTGTCCCTCTATTCATGTTCTTGAAATATATTATATATTTTCATCTCTTGTTAATTTACACCTATTTGATTCCATTGATGTCTCTTAATTATTTTAGTACATATCATATATTTTAATCTCTAGATAACTTAGTCATCAAACCATATTCAACCGGTACATGTGAATTTTTTTTTGAATAAGGGAGGTAAACCAAGCTCAGAAAGTCAATCTTCTTAACCCACATTCAAATTCTCAATATTCATAGTTTCTTGTGCCATAACTTCATTAATACAAACATTTCTTTTCTATATTTTCCTGTAAGCCACCATGACTTCTTCAGCTTCACTTACAATTTAGTCCCAAGCCCTTACAACTCCTAGATTATTATGGGATCCCCATGAAAATGAAGTTGAAAAAATGATCTACAGAATTTTAATACCATTTGGTTTAATAAAGAACATTAATGGTCAACAACTTAAAATGACTTGTAGTGTGGACCTCATGGGGTTTATGGCTATCTTTAAATTTCTTATGAGTGAGAAACAACCCAATTCCGGTAATTTTCTTTGAGCTCATTTAACTAAGGCAACTTGGTAGCTTTAAACCCCAACACACATAGAATGGGATTCATGGGATTGCTTCTTAAGTTACCATACATTGTCTCTCCCCTTTCAAGGTATGCGTTGGACACTATATTTTGAAATAGCTCTTTGTTGATTTTAATTGCTCAAGTAATTCCATTCTACTCAATATGATATCAGAAGCAAGTGAAATCAATTTTGGAAAACATAAAGCGTATTGTGGACTCTTGGATCTCAAATTTGCTGCAGAGAATGAGATTGGAAAAGGTGATACTAAATCTAGATCTGGTACCGAGTTTTCCAAAACCAAACCTCAGGATTCCCAATGTATAAGTCTACGTTCATCTACGCTCATCTTCCATATGTTATCCACTTACGATGTTTCCTTTGACACAAGGCACAAGGAGGACAACATTAAGATTTCTCTTTTACTCAAATTGGGCTACATTTAGATAGCATAACATAGCACAACACTTTTTATCTATGCTCTCTTCTCATATGCTACTGACTTACCGCATTTCCTTGCAATATTTGGTGCAATTGCTAGTTTAATTTAAAATTTAATACAAATTTCACATAATTTATTATTAGAAATCACCATGAGATAAAGTATTGTTTAAATTAAAAGATGCAAGGTTCAAATCTCAACGAGTAATTTAGTCTATGGAGAAGAGGGATGCTAAAATTGACCTAATGTCATGCAATCACAAGACTAACCCAATTGTCAATTTCACACACACACTTTAAATTTATAAATAAATCATAAATTACTAATTTCTTCAATTTCAATATATAACATAGGTTAAAAATAAGCTAATTTAAAATGCAAAGCCAAAATTAAATTTATAGATAAAATTTACAATAAAATTACACAAAGAACCATAATCAAAAAATTCACTACCTAAACATGCCCACATATACTAAACACATTTTATATATAATTAAATTTAATAAATAAAATTGTAAATTACTATGTTCTTCGGCTTTCATATATAGCAATTGAGTTAAAAATAAGCTAATTAAATACAAATAAAAATTAAATTTCAATATATAACATTAAATTAAAATAAGCTAATTAAATGCAAGTGGAAGTTAAATTTATAAATTCAAATAATTACACAAAGTAATGCGTAATTATAAAATTAACTTAGACAAAAAAATGATCGAGAAAATGAACATATAAAAGCTAATTAAACATGTAAAAGCTTTTAAAAATAAACATGTTACAATCTAATTTTTTATTTAAAAATTAATAATCTATTTTCCATAATCTACCTTTTATTTTATAAATAATCCAAATAACTTTTTAAAAAGATACATGTTATTAATCATCTTACCTTTTTTTAAATGAAAAATTTGTATAGTATTATATTGAGTCAATATAAAAGTATATGTGATACAGCATGTGCTAAAGAAACTGACATCCATATAGACATATGGAGCCAAAAGTCTTACAGATAAAAGTCATCCCCAGATTGAATATCATGATCATAACATATAGACTGTCAAAAAAGTATAGAAATTAATACAAATATGAACATATAAAAAGCCAATACAGGGAGTAGCAAAAAAACATATCCGGAAAGATGAAAAAAAGCAAAAATGTCCCGATCATATACCCGGGATGAAAAAATCCTGAATGTGGCATGTACGGATGTTATTAATCATCATACCTACTACTCATGAAAAATGAACGGCAGATTATACGAAAATGGTCGGCCTCATTGAAATCGATTGCGGAATCACTCGGGAGTGGAGACACCCAGGGTTACTGGAATGAGGAGCGTGACAATTAGGATTTTAAATGCCATTATCCCTGGCAGCCTACCACCTCACAACTATCTGTTGTGATTATTCAGATCTGTCTAGCAGCGAGTAGAGTAGTTATTAAGTTAATTACTGATTAGTTTAATAATTGAATAAATGACTTACTACTTATCTTTCATTTGGTTAGTTGAATTATTCACGACAAAAAAGGTACAAAAATATTTATACTCCTTAAAAACTGTTATTGTATCGCCTTGGTAACATACAATATTTATCTCACCATCATTGACTGTAGCGTATGAACACAGTTGAAATGTCATAATATGTTCCTCCTTCTCAACTGAATGTGATAGATTTGGATTAATTGAAGACTCAAAAAAGTAGATTTGGATTATTGGAAGAACTCTCACCCTTATTATTCCTGCCCATAGGCATGGTATATATCTTGGCGTTGACTGACGAGTAGTTGATGGTTCACCATCGAACTTATTTTATCTAAACCAAAGTTTCTATCAATATTAATTAAAAATAAATCTTAAATACCATTTATTTGAAATATTATTGGCTGTATAGCTTTGGAGTTTTATTGCGCAGTTGCTGCTCATTTTCCTTTTTCACCCAACAATGACTTCTCTTTTTAACCAAAGTTCATATTATCATTTCTATTATAGGTTAGCATTAATCTATTTCAAATTAGAATTAATCCACAGCATAAAATGTTATTACATTTTCATGAAAATCAACTTTCTATACTTTTGAATTGATTTTACATGGTAAACAATGTCTAATTTTCGGTGTGGTTCTTGGAATGTTCACATTTGTCATTAATCACTAAACACCATCTCTTAGTTATAAGCTACTTGTAGTTCGAGTGAAAGAAATATAAATTTCTTGGCCTCGCTATCTATTCCAAGCTCCTCGCTTTGTTTGTAGTTCGAGTGAAAGAAACATAAATTTATTGGCCTCTGATGGCTTTTTTATTATTTGTATGATGGCTTTTGTTCTTATTTGTATGATGGCTTTATTGCTAGCTCTAGTAACTAGTACCTCATGCCTTCCCCATTATTCATAGCTTGCCTCCCCCCTCATTCATAACTTGCGAAGACTTGCTAATGTCTCTATAGTTTGTACCTTGAAGTTGGAACGGTTGGTGGCCTCAAGAATGTCTTACAATTTATATGGCAAGTATTTGAAAAAGTGAACATGATCTCACAGTTTATATGGCAAGTATTTGAATATGTGAACATGATCTCACAATTTATATGGCAAGTATTTGAATACATGAACATTGTTGTAAAGACACAAAAGACAAAACATGAATTCACACAAAACACGAGTTGTTGCTCTTCTATTGATCACACAAAACATGATGATTACAATGAACCTGATGAAGGGTATTTAACCTTTTCCAACTAGCTAATTGCCTAAAATATCTTGACATGCAATTACACACTCAAAGTCATTTATCACTTAACTCAACTTGACTCAACACTCAAACACTCAACCACTCAATCACTCGGTTAACTGACTCTCTATGTTTAGCTAACTCCTCATGCAGGAATCACTATTTTATTTTAACACTCCCCCTTAATTACGACTACTAAACTTAAACATGACTCATGACAACTCAAACATGCCTGCTGGTCTATGTCTCAATTAATCTTACAACACCCAATTATCTTCTATGAAACTCAAACACATCTTGTTCTAGTGACTTAGTAAATATATCAGCCAATTGATCACTAGATTTACAAGGCTTCAAGTGAACTTATCCATTGCTCACAACTCTTCTAATAAAGTGATATCTAGTATCAGTATGCTTGCTCTTCTGATGAAACACACTATTGTTGAATAGTGCAATCACTGAGATGTTGTAACAATATATTGTTGTTGATCCTTGTTGTTTCTGCTTGAGTCCATCAAGTACTCTTCTTAACCACACTTCTTGACATACTGTAGATGTTGCTGCTACATATTCTTCTTCTGTTGACAAAAGTGTCACAATTGGCTACTTCTTAGATGCCCATGAAATCACTCCTGAACCAAGGTGGAACACAAAACCAGAAATGCTCCTCCTATCATCCAAACTACCTCGAAAATTGCTATCTCCGTATCCAATCAAATCTTTCTTTTCTGTGCTTGCAAACATTATGCCACAATCTCTAGTTCCTGCTATGTATCTCATATTTTTTTTTCCTGCACTCCAATGTGTGTCTTTTGGAGTCTCCATAACTCTGTAAATCAAACTCACTCATTGCATGATATCTGGTCTTGTAGCTATGAGATACATGAGGCTACCAACCAATCTTTTGAATAAAGTTGGATTGACATCTGATCCTTCATCATCCTTGCTTAACTTTGTATGTGTTGCAACTAGTGTAGGGATAGGTTTGAAATTTTCCATCCTAAATCTTCTCAACAAATCTTTGGAATATTTATTTTTAAAAATAAAAAATTATTTTTCAGATTGCTCAACTTCTATGCTAAGAAAATATTTCATGAAACTAAGATCTGCCATCTAAATTTTTTTCATCATGGCTGCTTTAAATTCATCTATGTCAAAATCACCTCTAAAAATCATGTCATCAACATATAAGCAAACAATCAAAATCTGTCCATGCTCATTTACCTTTGTCTATAAGGTACGCTCAATGTTGTTTCTTCAAAATCCATTCTTAATCATGTAGTTGTTGATTCTGCTATACCAAGCTCTAGGCGCTTGCTTCAATCCATAGAGCGCTTTCTTCAACTTGTAAACATTCTCTTCATTACTCTCAACCTCATATCCTAAAGGTTGTTGCAAATAAATTTCTTCTTTTAGAATTCCATTCAAGAAGTCTGATTTCACATCCATCTGATATACTTTCCACTTATTCTGAGCTATTGTGGCTAGAACTGCTCTTACAGTATTCAATCTAGTTACCAGAGCAAACATTTCTCCAAATTCTATTCCTGGTTGCTGTGAGAATCCTTTTGCTACAAGTCTTGCTTTAAATTTGTCAATTTCGCCTTTTTCATTAAACTTTGTCTTGTACACCCACTTCACACCAATGAGATTTTTGTCCTTTGGCAAATCAACCAAATCCCATGTATAATTCTTTTCAATAGCTCCAATTTCTTCATCCATGGCTTGCACCCAATTTTCATTTTTGATTGCTTCTTCAAATGAGGAAGGTTGGAATGAAAACAATGCAAAATTTGAACTAACATCCAAATCATCATAAATATATTTCAAACTTCTCATATTTCTCTTACCATTGCTTGATTCAACACCTGACTGATTGCTGATAGAACCTTTATCTGTTGATATGCTTGAAGATCCATGTTGCTCAGAAAATCTTGGAGTCCTTCTTGGTGTGTCTCTGTTGGGTGTCTTCCCCTATGATTGTTGTTGCTCCTTTTCTGCTACATCATCTTCTTCCATCAATGGCACTTGTGCATCAATTGTTTTGTCTACAGTTCCATTCCATGACTCTTGTTCTTTGAGCACAACATCTCTACTAATTATGGTCTTCTTTGTGACAAGGTTATACAATTTGTTAGCTTTTGATTACTCACTATGACCAGTGAATATGCATTTTTCACTTTTATCATCCAGTTTTCCTCCTCACTCCTTAGGCACATGTGCATAAGCTACACATCCAAATACTCTAAAATGAGATATGTTGAAATACATACCTAACCATGCTTGTTTTGGTACTTTGTTCATCACACTCTTTGTAGGAGATCTGTTGATCACAAATATAGCACATGCCACTGCTTCTACCCAATACTCATTAGACAAGTTTCTTCCTTTCAACATTCTTCTTACCATGTTCATAATTGTCATGTTCTTTCTCTCTGCGACACCATGCTTCTACAGTGTGTACCCATTTGTAAATTGTCTTCTGATCCCATGTTGTTTGTATTAATCATGGAATGCCTTTGAATCATATTCTCCACCACGATCTGACCTCAAGACCTTGATCTGTCGACCACTTTGGTTCTTTACTAAGGCTTTGAATTCTTTAAACTTTGCAAAAGTTTCAGACTTCTTCTTCAAGAAGTAAACCCAAGTCTTTATGTTGTAGTCATCAATGTGTGAGGAAGTAACAACTTCCACCAATCGACTATGTCCTCATAGGTCCACACAAGTCTGTATGCACTAGCTCAAGAGGTTGCTTTGCTATGTATGCAACTCCCTTTGGAAAACTTTCCCAGTGTTACTTTCCCAAGATGCAACACTCACAAGTACTAGAAGGTTATTTGATGGGAGTTATTCCTCTGGCCATCTGTTTCTGTTGCAACAATCTTAAACGAAAAAAGTGCAATTGTCCAAATCGAAAGTGCCATAACCAATAATCACCTGAACATGCAATTGTAAAAGAACTCACCTAACCACTGTAATTCAAAATTAGAGGAAAAAGTTTGTTCCTCGTCATTTGCACCTTTTCTATGAGTTGCTTACATGAAGTCTTGTCATATATAACAACTTCTTGACCTTGAAAGATAACTATGTATCATTTCTATGTCAATTGACCAACATTTAACAAATTATGTTTGATACTAGGAACATAGTATACCTCTTAGATTGTCTTCCGCTCACCCTGCCTTGTCAGAATGTTGACCACTCCTTTGCCATCTACTTCCATAGTCTTGTCAGTCCCCAACTTTATCTATGTTTTCACATATTGATCAAAATCTGCAACCAAATCCTTGTTTCCTGTCATGTGGTTACTGCAACCACTCTCTAACAGCGACACACTAGCAAAAGGTTCATGCATGGTATGGCAAGCTAAGAGCATGGAGTTAGAACTCTCTGTAGTGGCATTAGCTCTTTGGTTCCCTTGATGAACTATCTTCTTCCTGTAATCACGAGCATAGTGACCAAATTTATTACAATAATAGCATCTCACCTTTGATTTGTCAGCTCTTTGATTATTGTTGAAGCTTCTATAGTTGCTTCCATTTGCAATAGAAATGATCCCATCAGCTCATCAACTGTTAATGATGCCAAATACAAAGCTTCTTCTATGGTTGCTACTACAACATCAAATTTGGTAGACAAAGATCGGAGGACATTTTCAACCACTCTTTGATATTTTATATCTTTACCATAAATCTTTAACTGATTTACGACAGTTATGACCCGATTCATGAAAGAATCAATATCATTTGTCTTCTTCATCTGCAGACTTTCAAAATCTCTCCTAGTGTTCTGCAACTTAACAATATTGACTTTGGCCATACCTTTATAGTTTGTCATCAAAGTATCCCATGCTACTTTTTTTGAAGACGTGATCATAATCTTCTGAACACTGCTCGGTCCACTCCCTGCTAAATAAGCTACAGCGTGTGTGCATTCTTCTTCTTGTCTTTCTTCCATTGTTCCCTTTGTGTATCACTGAGAGCTTGTTCTTCTTCTTCATTCTTAGGTTCTAAAAACCCAAACTTGACATAATCTCAAACATCATGTGCCTGCAAGGTAGTCGTCATCTTAATGGCCCACACATCATAATCTTTCCTTGAAAATAGTGGGAACTAGAACTGGAAATTTGAAAAAGCCATCTTTCTCCAAAAAATTCGCTTTAAAAAGAAAAAACCCTAGATTTCTCCTCTTCCTTTTTAAACCCAATTTTTAATTTTTCTATTTAAGAAAATAAAATTAAAAAAAAAAAACCTATT